>DWQX01003560.1:0-17413 GCA_018245475.1 Pharmacophagus antenor
CCCCGCGCCCCACCCCCGTGGATGATTTATGTACGCCCGACGACACATGCAGCGCTGCGCCCGACGCCCCTAAAGCCGCGATTTCGCGAACCGCGCACGAGCGGCTGAGACGCTGCTTCGCTTCATGCGTTCGAACGCCGGTTAGTCGCTCTAGTGTCGTGTTTTATAAGAGCGATTAATTAATATGTGAACGACTTTTTATAATAGAAATTACTTAAACATAAATGTTACGAATGAAAGCTTGAAAGCATTTCAATGAATAGTGTAAAGGTTATCCTATTTGATAAAAGTTAAACATGATAAATAAGAAAAAATATTGGAACAGACAAATTATTCATTGTTAACAATAATGGTGCATCTTATGTTTATTAATATATTAAAGGAAAAAATTTGATATAAGTACAGTTACACAAGTAAATTAATATACAATTTCTCCAATGACTCAAATGCATCAATACCGATTACATGGAAAAATTATGAACTGTAATAAAATGTAAAAAAAACGTCACATCAGTATCAAGAAATTAAATTTCAAAACAAAACCAGAGTTTAAATATTTTTCGACATAGATTTTTCATCAAAGCGTGTCTCCGGCAACTCAGAAATGTCCAACTTAATGCTCTTATTACATACGGTTTAAATCTGACGTTGGGATCATGTTTTATGCATCCGAGTGCGCGATGAAACCCGCCAGTCTAATGTATAAAGAGCCGGCGAGAGGATTTCGCGTGCTACGATATTGTACACTATATTTCGGACTATAAAGGGATGCCATGTAGGTATTTCCAAATATATTTAATACTCTTTTAATATTTTAACTGCAGTTGATGTCCAAACATTCGTATTCGTCCTAATTAATGATAGATTTTGAAATTTACCTTAATAAGTTGATTTAAATTGTGCTTAGACCAACCGGTTCATTTAGTTTAGTTATTTCATCTGCTGGTAATTTTATTTATACGGATTTATATAAAATTAGTGTTTACGTCATATTTAAGAATAAGTTATAATTGCTGTTGTAAATTAGTTTAGGATAAGGGTAATAATAATTTAATGAAACAGCAAAATTTGATATAATTTAGTTGGTATTTAATTAGTATAGTGGTTATTTATCATTTCACTAACATTTTCCTTCGATCTAAACGTCCTTTAGAAGTTTTGCATGTCTTATGCGTTATTTCTCAGTATATATAACAACTGTCATACAGATGTAATTTACATTTAGCACACGACTAAATCGATCTTCAATTGCAATTTGTTATCGGAGTATTTGTAATTCATTGAACATTGTGTAACATTTGCATTCTTGAATGCGTCCCAAAATCCGAGAGTGGTGCTGTTATCAATTCCCCGAGCAACAAGTGGGCCATAATTCTGAAGCCGGCTGCAGCGCCGGTGGCACTTGCTGAACAGGACTTACGCTACTCCTTCAAAAGAACAACTCACTGGAATTGGGACGCTTTAAAGACATCCGGGAATCCGTACGAGAATTTTATTACCTTTATCGGAGCATTGAACTCGAAATTTTATTACCCTTTGATTATAAAAAAATATATATTCTATGTTTAAAAGTAGATAAAATGACACATTAATGTCTTGGAAACATTGCAAATACTTGATCGTGCAAAAAAAATAATTACTATTTTTTTAAAAGAATTGAAATAAATTCATACGTTCTATATACCGTCGAAGGGAAATATTGACAATTTAATCATTAGATTATATTGTTCTTCGTGTTCGATATTGAAATCATATTACGATCACTTTCTGAACAAATAACGTGTATTAAAGTTTAGTTAGTTACAAAACAATGCTTTTATTTCGATTAGTAATTTAACGTGTTCGCACTGTTCTATAATAAGAGCGTGATTAGTCAAGTCGAAGTGAACAGTAACAAAATGCCACTAAGTCAATATTCGTGTTTGCTTTTTCTCCTTACAGTTATGAAATTTGAAATTTCTGCGAAATATTGGAACGGCGTCGTTCAGAGTGTAATCCTTGCATTTTGTGGCGGTGGAATTCTTAGAAGTTCGCGTGTTTGTCTTATAAAGCAACTTGTTTCGCGTGTCTCGAAACGAAAATAATCAAGCTTGAATTTACTTCGAGAAAGTTCGTTTCGACTGTTTCACTTCTTGCCGGATTAGTTCTCGTATATAGTTTTCTTAAAGAATTAACAACTTCTTTTTAAAAATAATCAAAAAAATATGTTAATTCTTAGTAAACTATGTCATGTTAGGTACGTTTAGAGTTCTAATTATTGTAACTTACATGGAATTCATCATAAAAATCGGCATTGGTTATCGTTAGCAAGTGCAGCCACAAAATATACATAAATCTAAATGCGTTCTCTCGGTACTCAAATAAGCATAATTCGTACAAAGTTCAAATATACTAATATTGGTTGGCAATCTTATAATATGTATACTCAGCCAATGAAAGTTCATATTAACTAGTTTCATATTTAACTGTTACTCTTATTTTATGCTAACGACGAAATCAGTCTATTAATAACGAATAATTTATTTCTCAGTGAATTTCAATCTGCGATCAGTTTAATATTTGTAACTAACCCGGTGCGGTTCAAGTGTAGTAAATTTTCTTTTTTTTCTCCTAACAAATTACTGAGTACAGGGCACCTTCTAAACCGTGCATAATAGGCTTCCCATCTCCTCTCGAAGACTAATGGTTATAAAATGAAAAGGCCCGCGGCGTCCTAAATTATTTTAATTGGATCGCCGGTAGCTGGTCGAAGCCCGTATTTATGAGTAAACAGATCGCACAGGCACGTGTGACTTGTCAAAGGGAAAGTTTGCCAACTTCGTAAAATCCCTCTGGTGACTTTGTGAACGAATTGCCTCAATTGAGCAATCACTACAAGATAATATCACACTTTACCGTATGTTTTTCATTTTACATATTACATTGAATTTAACAGTGATGATGTCAATAAAAATGTTTAATTAAATTACTGAGGAAATTAATAATAATCAAAATGCGTCGCCTGATCTCATTTCTCGGCGATAGAGTTTTAAATCGTTTTATGTTTTCTATAAAACTTTGTTACTCCCGACAGCGAAGAGAAATGCCGAACAAGCAAAAACAATTAACAAATTGATAAGCTCAAAACAATTTTCAATTAACTTCGCCGGGAGTGTTCGCCGTTTACAAATAACCATCATTTATCAGAAATGCCTATGCAGTTTTTAACGTCTGATTCCTTTCAGGGTTGCCACATTGGATCGTAAGCTAGATATTTGTATTTGCGCTATCGTATGATATACGCAAACGTTTGTGGGAAAGGACATTTTAATTTTTAATGAGTGTAGTAAAATCGAGTAGATATTCTGTAATATAGATATGAACTGAGACAATTAGCACACGTCTGTTGTATATTATTGAATAGGAAATATTTAAAATCTTGATACAGAATGTACGCTTTCTTATATAGTCTTATATTGTATCTGTTAATATCACAGTGACTAACACATCCAAATGACTAAAACATAACATTATATATTAATGTACTATGTTTCTCGATTCCAGAACGGAAGAGGGGTAGGCAAACGTACACCCGGTACCAGACCCTCGAGCTGGAGAAGGAGTTCCACTTCAACCGATACCTGACGCGGAGGAGAAGGATCGAGATCGCGCACGCCCTTTGCCTGACCGAGCGTCAGATCAAGATCTGGTTCCAGAACCGGCGCATGAAGTGGAAGAAAGAGAACAAGACCAAGGGCGAGCCGGGCTCCGGGGACGAGCCGGATAACATGAGCCCGCCCACATCGCCGCAGTAAAACGTTGGCTCAGTCCGGTCCCAGCGCACAGTCGGCGCTCATAGGCGACCGCCACGTTTCAGACCCAGCCGAAGCATCGTCGACAATTTATTTTCATACAACGTTGAACACGCCGGCAACTGAAACCGACCACGTTGGCCGGAGTCACTAGAGATTTAATTTGTATAAATTGTATGTTGGACTATTCACGATTATTATAATTACATAATAACTAATACGTAACTTAGTGACTTGGCGTAAAGAGATAATGATAGTGTGATGAAGAGATTTTTACAGTTGTTAAGTATAAAATTAATTTATAGAACAATCTCAATACCAATAATTACCAAAAAAGCAGTGATTAAATATTAATAAAACTGCATTGTTTATGTGATTACATGTAGTTGGATTATTGCTTGAAAGCCGGACAAAATTATTTCCTATGTTGCGTACTATTCTTTTGCATGCTCCTGTCCAAGTGCTCGAATTTCAAATCCAGTGATTTTTTTTTATATTATTCCTTCTTACCTTATAATGTATTCCTAACTACCTAACATGTAAAATAAATCGAATGAATTTATTATGTGTTTCGAACACTTTGCCAGGAAGCAACGTTTCTTTTACATCACTAAATCACAAAACCATAAGGACCTCTTATAATTAACCATTGATAAGAAGGCAATTAGAATTGATATTGTTATTATTTAATATATTAAAGTTTTATTTCTAATTAAGCTGTCAGAATGCTATTTTGTACATATAAAACACGGTAATGTTTAGAATTTATAATTATGTACAATTGTTTTAGTGTGAATAATATTATGGAGATTAATTTTTTTTTTTGGAAAAGTAAAACATCGATTGTTTCTTTGTTATTATTATTATTTTAATGAACGTGTGTTCAATTTGTGAATTTTCCGCAGGTATTTTTTATTTTGAAAAACTATATACTTCGTAGTGGGAAGGCCAGTTTTTACAAGTGCAATGTATACGATTTTTCGAAGACAACATATACGTAAATAATTAATACTGATATTAAAGTAATATGAAAACTAATTTTATAATTGTAAATTAAAAACTAATGTCTCTTAATATAATTTTATTAAATTCATTTACGCGGACAAATACGTCGTGCCATTTGATGGAGCTAAGAGTGGACAAAAATTTTTCGATTCTAACTTAGTTGAAGGGTGCGAAGATGATGGAACTAGAGTTACCTTCAATTTCTTAAATGTGACTTGATATTTATCTTGTATGAGGAGAAAGCGTAGGGTTGACGAGTGCACAGTATACCAAAGTTAGGAAATACAGCGCCGTTTCCACGGCGTTCGGAGTACCTTCTGCTTGTTTTTAGCGTATTATCATCGTATGGTCACGCCACGTCGCTTGAGGTGTACTAACAAGACGTATTTTTATAAAATCATTACCCTAATGTAACGTATATACGTAAAAAATTAAATATCGAACTTTTAATATTTACATGTAACTCGATAGTTTTACGACGTTATAGCGGAGTGCGACATCGTTTGAGGTCTCGTGAGGAATCAGGAATTCCCTTTATACTTATTTAGTGGTAATGTATATTTATTGTAAATTGTTTTTTTTTCATTTCTCACACATAGTAATATAACTAGTGAATGTTTTGAATTTAGTACTCTGTGAGCCCTGTCATCTTTTACACATATTTTGTGCTGTGCTCGTTAAATAAGTGTAAATTGTAATAACTGTATATTGTCGATATTTACACAATATTTATTTATTGATTCGCTTAATTAGGTCGATTCGTTAATTTTACTGTGTTCGCGAGTAGTTCAGTCGCTGTCTGGCTGGGATGTTATTATTTTTTATTTGTGTAAAATTTGCTCAAACTCTCATTTAATTGTGTTGTATTGTCTATTAGCAGTTAGAAGATTACTCTTACTTTTTAATTACTTACATAACAATAACATGTATAAATAATATAATAAAATGCAGTGCAATGTTTCATACAACGCGTAAATTTTGTTAGTCCCTTGCCAGATGGACTTTTTCTAATTTAAACTTATTTGTAAAGTTTAAAACGAAACGTAATTAAATTAATTGCAAACTTTACTATTAAGTTTTAATCTAAGTACTGACGTCTGTCCTGAAAATTTAAAAAAAAATCGAAATTAGGCCCATAGAAGTTATATGGGAAAAATCATTTGGAATTGTTTCATTTACCATTATGTCCTATCGATTCAAAATTTATGAAATATTACTATTATTAGTAACTTGATAAGATTAGGCGAGACGATATTGTCATAAATATATAAATACATGAAATTAATAAAGCATAATGATTGTACCGAAAGATTTTTATTCAAATCCCACTAGACATTATAACGAAAATGTTATACTTTCATACTCTTGACAATATATGTAAAACATCAAAAAAAATATTTTAGAAACCTAACTTGTCTAGAACTTATGTTACCCACTTATGTAATCTAGCTCTATATCCTTAGGTATAGTTAATTATATAATAGCGTAATCATAAAAAACAAAACAATATATTTATTTTGTGTTAATGTTGTATCTGTATTGGGCAACATGTACATTTACTTTGTTTAATTCAAGTATTATCTTTTACATATTTTTTGGAATATTAAAACAAGCGTTTGTTGAATTATTTAATATGTGAAATTGTAATATTGTTTTTAAGATTGCTTACACAATTATCTTTTGAAATTTTGCGTATTTATTCTGATAATCGTTTTCTCATATTTATATTATTCTCTTTGGAAACTATAAAACTGAAACAATAATATAATTACTCTTAATTTTCTACTCTCCACTTTAAAAGGAATATTACATATTATATATTATATTTATTTTTTTTCTACTATCAAACCCTATGTATCGATAAAAAAATTACCGCGTGCACATCGTTTGACTCGTCTTTAAAACATCAGTACGGTTCAATCGATACAGTTGTCCGGCGTTCTGTGGAGATCGTGAGCCTAGATTTTCCATTACAAAACGTAGCCCTAACGACGAAATAATGATTTCGCGTGATATGGGCACGGTTCCTTCCGTATCAGTCACGGCTGATTGGCTCCCGCCGCCCCCAACAAATCTGGAAATTGCTTTTTTTTCTGTTTCAAAACACGAACAGGGTTATTTATAAGGCTAGGTGTGGTCGACGCTAATGACTTTTTAATAATCCCTCGCCTCCAATGAGCGCTGAAGGCGCACCATTATTCTCAACGTAAGGTGAACTAATGCGATTTTGACAAGTTTGAAATTGTTGTAATTATGGTTTGCGGGGTTTTAAATGGCCGCGTATTTATCTGTTGGACGTTTCAGTAATGCAATAGGCGCTGCGGAAGTCGTTGGTTAATATTTTTTGTCAGTCAAAACCAATTTTTGTTATTATGTTCCGTTGCATACATCTTATATTTCTTGTCTCTTAATTTCGCCTGAATTATATATATTTTCTGAAGTATTCCACGTATCTAATTTGATTTGTTCGAATACGATCTGTTAAGGAAAAAACGCCTATTCATTATAAGTTTATTTACATGTTATGTACATTGTTAATTTTATATCATACATGTACCCATTCATTATGTCCATTGTAGTATTTGCTCGTTGTTCGGCTTTGGTTGCGTGAGTGCACGATACCGCGTATGCGAGTGACGGAGCAAAAGGTCAGTGTAAATTGGTCAGTCAGTCATCCCGGGCAGCAATGACACCAAGTGTTATTTATGGGCCTCTCCTTCAATGTGTAGAGCATTGCACTTGCTACAGATTGGGTTCACGGTCGCGATGAGATGATAACTCAGTTGTACAACGCACGCTGCCTACATTTGTACGATAAACTTTTTATCAATATTTAAATATTACTTATTTTTAAGTTTGTTTATTAAAATTTTGATTTTAACTATGATAATATTTAGAACCTTACATATTTATCGATAATTAATTTTTATGTTTTAAAATTACTGGAAAAAGGTAATACAAAAAATCAAAGGTCTACTTTAAATCGTTTAATCGTAATTTTTAATTAATACTTTAAATTATTCTACTTTTTGGTAATTTTTTTACTGAATATGAGTACTATACAATAAGAATAATTTTCAATTTCTTATTTTCGTTACTTACAATGTTAATCTAAAATAATAATAAACTTAGATAAAATACCACACGCTGTCGTTTAATGTTCATTTCAATTTAATTTAGATATACTTAAATATGAAGTTTCAATGCCTTAATTATGTTAACTAATTGCATTATATCCTGTATTTGTGTTATAAAATTAAAACGGGTTCAAAGGATAAAAAACTACATCCAGAATGTTCGCGTAAAGATGAAGACATAAATCACTGACGGTCTTCCTCGGCGACCTTGCCTCATAACGTTCAATTTTATTGACTGCAATAAACTAAAGCAATGGTTAAATCAACACCGCTGTATCGATATAAACACACCGTTAATATTATACCTCTCTTTCACGCTTAAATAATGTCTCGTTGTTACGAAGGGGACGGTCGCGTCGACTCTTCATTTCGCTAATACTGAAAATAGTTTGAGTACTATAGCGTTTATTTCTGGCCAATTGATTTTGAACTTTGTTAGTATCGGATTCGGTTGCTTTTCTATTATTATATATAATTTATAGGTTTTAAATGGATCCTTAAATCGCAATAACGATTTGTTTATCGATGCTCGTGTGTAGTCGGCAAAGCTTTTGTTGGAGGCTTTAATTTATTGTCATACTATGTTGGCACTTTTGATATATCGGCTCAATGTTCGTATTATTACTGTGAGAATTTTATTTTACAATAGTTAAAAATTTCACCGAGGATTAAAATACTTTATAATAATATGTTATAGTTTAACAATTGTTATAAACCGTTAAAATTCTTTTTATAAAATAATTTGGATAAAAATTTAAGTCTCATCGTATTTTCATTTAAATTCTTAGTTCAAATTCAAAATTTGGCGCGCAGACAGCCGCCATTTTGATCGAGGCGGGCCCCCTGTCGTCCCGCCTTCGCCCCACCCGTGTGCCAGCCACTCTGACGCAACCTAAGTAATTTGTTAAAATGTACAGCGATCCAAGCAAGTTTCTGCACGAAATTCATTTTACTTTATTAAGCAAAAAATTTATTAAATAATATAATTTAAATATTAATCTTTCTTTATGAATTGTAAGTAATCATTTACCCTTTATTTTAAGTTCAGATTCTGATAATATTTCTTTCAGATAAAAAACCAGGAAAAATGTTTAAAGACATTTTCAAAATTTAAAGTTTAGCAATTAATACTTTTTTCTTCTCTTTTACATCTTCTTCTATAATGGAAATATTTTTTATGAAAATGCCTTTTTTTTTTTACTGAAAGTAACGTTTACAGTGCATTATTAAATAAAAATAAAAAAATTAGCAAAGAATAACTGCGCAACCACCACCACTTAATTTGGCTTTGTGCTAAATACTGAACTTTAATGGTTTGCAATAAAAGTCAACTGAACCAACACGCTATAAATATAATACAAAATGCCGGTTCCATAAAAAGAACAGATATTCAGGGATTTTTTCCTTCAGATTTTATTTTAATTCAAGATTTCTGATTCTTTCTTAAAAAAAAACAACTTTAAGTTTTATATGTTATATATTATGATTTTAATTATTCAGTTTAACTACTTTATGAAATAATAAATAAAAAAAATGTGAATGCTCATCACATCTTACGAAACCTTTTTCCACTGGATACTCGTCATTGCCGCATTTGAAGGTGATATTGACAGAAGATCGACTATCTCCTTTTTATATATGGTGAGTTATGTATGTCTATCCTTTTTAATTAATGTTTCTTACTTCGTCGTCGAAGGTAACAGCCAGGGTGACGGGGGAGTTGCGTCACGGCTTAACGAGAGGCACGTATGGGTAGCTAGACATATAGATTTGTATAGACGCCTGGGGAAATTGAAAAAATTGTACGATTGTAATCCTGATTTCAATAGATAATTGAATTGAAAATGTTTGCAGGATAATACCTGATAAAACTAAAAATCGTTCACTATTAAAGCGAGGAATTAATTAATGTAATATTTTTTTTATAAATTTCTTCTATGAATAGCTTCTTTAGATGAAATAAATTAAATTTCATATATTCTGTGGTTTTACGTAAATCTAAGGTATATTTGGATAAAAAAAAATTGCAACATTGAAGAATTCAAAATTAAAAAGTTCATTAGACAACAACTACAGCTAGTTTGGTGTTTACACCACATTGCGTCCATCATCTGGAGTTAAAATGAAACTGTAAGTAATAAAGCCAAATTAAGAATTTGACAGGTCTTTATCGAATGAATATTTAAACAACATAGTATGTTGTTTAAATGCATTATGATGCAATGCAAACGACGAATTACGCAGCTATGCTTGACTAAAAAATAATAAGTTAAAAAACAACTATAAATTACTAAAACTAAAATTCAAGTCTAGAGGGGTTTTTATAACAGCAAATTATATTTGAAGAGAAATTGCGAATTATTATAATTTAATTTATATACCTACTGTCGATTTTCATATCTTTGTGTTAATCAAATCTTTCGATGAAATTCATGCAGAATGTATTCTACTCGTAATAACGAGTGAAACTAAAACTAATTAAAATTTACCAAAGTACTTTATGTATTTAAAATTATATTCTGTAAATGAGCTATAACTTAAAATAGTAACATTAACGAGGCTCTGTAATAAGAAATATAATAAATCTTTCGTAGATGTTATGAAACATGATAGTTTAATGTTTTTGTCCATTTTTATAAAAAATGTTACAGACCTAACAGTCACACGCTGCTAGTTGAAATCGCTTCCATAATTTATAAGGATTTTGTTTATGAATTATAAGGCATTTTATTTTTGTTAAGTGAGATATAATAATAGTAAGTATGAGTCTATAACTTACAATAGCCTCCTTACTAAATAGTTAACATGCACAAAGTATATTGAACTCCTTAAATTTGAAAAGCTTATTTGCCGTAGAGTATCTTTCATGACAGATTCGACTACTTGGATTATATTATGAGAACATAAAACAGAAATATAAATAAAATTGACTTATATGAAACATTAAGTTATAGGAAATTTTAAAAGAATTGGAATTGGGATGATGATTGGTTTTTTAGATTTCAGCTGTGTTACGGTTGAGAAGTCAAACATCGGATAATCTGGACGTGTAAGCAACATCTTCGATTTTGTTGGCACATAACATCATACAATATTGTGGTCAAATGTGATAATTAATTGCAGTAAAAAAATTGCTACCGGTTATTGGTAAGGTTAATAAAACACAATAAGAGTTCTTTCATTTATTTCAACTTCAGATCGTATCATACCAATACAAAAAAAAAAAACGTTAAAAACTCAATAAATAATCTTTTCCCTATTGATGTAACTGTTAAACTTTTGTGTAGACCGCCACATTCTCGTCGTTGAATTGTTTTTAATTAGAAATTCCGGGGTTAACCTTGTTTTCTCAATCCGGTAGTGTTATCCTCGACTGCAAATAAAAGTAAAATATAATTAAAACAAAACTTAATCCGAGCGTTAGTTCTATTATGACTAACGAAGTAGGATTATAACTGAGTCGTCATTATTATACGTTATGATGTTAGTTAGCTTATAGTGGTATCATTAACTGTGACATATATGCAGACAATTTAGTCATCAGGTGAGAGATGATTGCCATAATTAATGAGCTTCTAATGATTTCATAAATTGCTTAATAAAACACTTAAATCACATTAATTATTTGGAATACCATTTCGATAACTTAAAAGAATATTGCGTATTTTAAAATGAGTTCTGAGAGATGTTTATCTAATTAAATTTTTTTATCACTACGTGAATCGAATTGTTAAAATTTTATAAATATTTATTTTATAGACGTTGTTCATAATTTAACTTATATTTAAGACTTCTACATATTACCTACAAAATTAAAACAAATTCACATGTATTCCACGGCACTCAATAAAATAGAGAACTATTAAAAATATTTTAAATTATAACCTTGGTTTTGGTATTAACTTGGTTGTAGAGTTAAATGTATCTCTTTTTCATATTTATGGAGATTATTATCATTATGATTTTTATAAAATTTATTTATCCAAGAGTTATTTTGCAGAACTCCATGATTCAATAAAACCAAGAACATATTTGCTAATATCCGATTTTACAATCGCAAATATTATGACCAAATCACAATCTCAACGCGTTTTCGCCACTACATATGACCGCTTTAGATATTACGGGTTCAAAGTAACTTTTAAGGTTTTTTTATTATAATTTTTCTAGTTGTCGGTTCTAATAACTTCTTGTGTTTTCATTTTAATATAAAATTGCACCAAAGACGATTTTACTACAAACAGAATAATAAAGAGCTGTATTAAAAATTAACATTTTCAGTTTGTATTTCTGCGCGTAAGTATACAGGTACAGCTATTGCGTTACGCGACATTCCCTCCCGTCGGATATCCAGGAATAACCCATCGCCGACGGACGATGCACAAGCGCCGCCAAAAATAAAAGGTAACGTACAAATAAAGGATCTCATAGGCACATTGTACGCAGCGTGAGTCGTCTGTCGTCGAATAAATATTAATTAAATTCTGTCGTGATTCGTGTCTACGTCAAGGTAAGGGTGCAATAGTGTTTTCATGATCCAAAACTACAAATGAATGTATTAGAATACCTATCGCTCTTAACACAGGTTAGTTTAACCTTAAAACAATTATAAAAATTATAAATATTTCATAATGCTTAAGATGACAAAGAAAACTAAAAAGGTGAACGTAATTTACATCATATAACTTTCACCGCGAAGGTATATATTAAAGGCTTTGGGCTTGGTCCACAGAAATGCTTCTGATTTTCCATACATGTTTATACCATTATACGTATGTTTAATTATATAGGAAACCTGTTAACGTCTGCAAGTATTAAGGGGATCTCCTAAAAGCATTGTTAGTACTGATTATATATTTTTGATCATAGTTCAAAGCTATTCCAGACAATGCTAAAGCAAAGTCTCCTAGTTCTAAAATAGATATTCTTAATAAGGCGGAAGTACACTACTTTGCTATTAATTTTTAAAAAAGACAAAAATTGTGGCATACTAAATAACCTAAAAACAGATTAGCATTCGCCCATATAAGCGAATATTAGTTATTTATATCTTATGTCAGTGATCCCTATTGTTAATATTGAATTGAAATTTTTACACATAATTTTTCAAAAAACTTGCATTTCTTTCGAATGATTAGATATAAAATTTGTGTTGTCCTGCAAATTAATTACTTTAAATTCATGATAAATATTTGTTTGAGAGGATTTGTTTATTTTTTTTCTAATGTCAATTATTTTCAATGTACATTAGCACCCCAATGTAACAAGGCAGTACATCGCAGCCAGCACGGTGCCCGTACATAAGTCACATGTCAAGCCCAATCTCTCTCTATATGTTAATGTGTTTTCTAGATACTGACTAATGCATTACCTTTGTCATTGAAATCTGTGAGCCGTAAGAGGTATTTCACGATAATGCCTTATTCACAATATGAAAATTGAAATCATTGTATTTTATCCATCATTGAATACAATTTCAAACACAGAATTATTAGGAAACTATTAAAAAAATCGAAAAAATAATTCAACACATCAAATTGAGATTTCCTTATAATTACATTTCATAAAGTTTAAATATCTTGCAATTTTTTTTTAATATTTCACACATCTAATTCCTAGCTTGTATATTTATTTTATGCACCGAAGCCTGGATATGCTGAGACGATCCTTTAGTGGTAAAGATATACTGCCAATGAAAAAGGAAATGATAAAGAATTGTTACTATGTATATTAACACAAAACTATATTGTGCTAACCGCAATAGACGAAAGATAGACCCGGTTGTCCTACAGCGACCTTAAAACTTTGAGACAATAGTGTTTACAAAATGAATAGCAGCAGAAATAGGACCTACGTAAAAGGTCTCGAGAAATGGAAACCGGCTATTTTGTTAAATAAAAATGTTAAGTTACTACGACTATTGATTTCGCACAGACTAAGTTTAGAACCATATGATTTCCAGTAAACATTCATTAATAAATAAGATGTAATAAACAAATTGCACTGTATACTTTTAATGTTTTTAATATTTCATTATAAAATTCTTTAAATTAACATTTTCATAAATACTGTTATTTACAGAGCATAAATATAACTGGATGTGTGGATGAACTATGTACAAATTTCGCATGATTTGTGTATATCTATTTGGTAAGGAATTTTGTTACCCGTTTAGAAGGTGGTATTACTAATTACTAAAGAAATGAAAACCAAAGAGAACAAATATGTTCCCTTCCATCACGTGAAATCAATGAAATATTACGATTCTACGTTGATGTAATTAAATCCAAAGGATATGTGCAAAAAAAAAAGAACATTTTTTGCCAAAGAATTTAGCCGCAATAATAAAAGACGTATTTTTTTTTTAAAAACGAGCAAAAAACATATGCGTAGGCATCATCGTTTCATAAGTACAAATGACCTCTAAATGTGATGTGGTGCTATTTAACGGCATTCAACGGATGAGCGATCGCGCCGCACGACTTTAACTACTACATACTGCGTCAATTTGTGGAGCGCGTTGTAAGTGACGAAACGGTTGTACACACCGTACACTGTTTCCCATGTCATACCCTAACTGTGATATCGAATTAATAATTTTATTATTTATTAGCAAAAATATAAAAATAATTTACAATTAATTAATTATTACGTTATTTTTACAAAATTAAATTAACTGTATTTATATTTGCTACTAAAATAGGCAGTTTGAAACATTAAATTCAAAATAATATAATAATAACTATCAAAATGCTATATATATATACTATGGAAATTAATTTACATAACGTCCAGTACAATGTTTAATATTGTTAACAATGATTACGCCACAGAAAGGAAAGTGTACAAATATTTACACATATCCCTGAAACTATTTTCGTACTTGTGAAAGCAATAAAATCATAAAAGAGAAGCATTTTGATCCTTACAAAACTCTATAATCCGCTTGTAATTTATGTATACGTATTCCATTAATGTTTTCTCTACAACTGTGAACGACTCTTTAATGTATCTCTGGCGCAGACGATTTCAGTAGACTGCTTTACTTTTCATTGTGAGACGAAGGTCGGCTCATAACATTTGCATAAGCGTTTCGTGATGCTAAAGTGTGTCGCGACTATATTTCTAATGTCAACCAGTGTCGGTTTCGAAATGCGCTTCGGTTTTATACGCAGTTTGGTATTTAGTTCAGGATACGACAATTTGCTTTGAAGTATTAAAATTAATATTTTTCATTGATATATCACACATATACACGATTATACCTCATAAATTTCACATTGAAAGTCATAGTGTTATATGGTATGGCCATACCAGTTATGTTAGACATATATATATATAGAAATGTTAGACATTTTCAGTACACGAAAGAAACTAGTGGCTCATCACCATTATGAATTGCCAATATAATTTGATACTTACACGCAATGTTAAAATTCAAAATTCATTAAAATATGAAAACTGTGTACTAATTTGTAGAACCACTAATAATTTCTTAATAAGTTAATATTTAATTTTCTAGTTGGTAAGGTGCAAGCTGAGGACCTCCTAATTGATTAAGTAATTATAACACGTAAACCAATCAACAGATTTTCCGGTCCTGCTCAGCCATTTACGTCATACAAAGGTTTCACTTCTTATAAAGTAGTTACCCTGAAGTCTTCAAAACAATATGTAGTCCTTATCTTGATATGTTATATACTACGAAATGGCTTTTGGGGCCTCCTTTTCCATTCCCTTGCAATTATATTAGATTTTCAACGCTTTTGTTGTAGACTTTTTTCGAAATCCATTTCAGCATAAAAATATCTGATCATTCCGTTTATAAATGTCCGTGTAAAAATGAACAGTTCCAGTTATTCGACGTTTAAAACAAAGTTGGAAAAGGAGTAAATAACCAAACATCGAAAAACTAATCTGCACTTAGTGTTTCCCGGCGTAGCCCGCGGTCCGTGACAGGAGGTAAGTTTCAGCTTGTCACTTGTTTCTCCGCTCTCGCTGTGACTTATGGAGCGAAATAGGTCGGAATTCAATTCGTAAATCGAACTATGAATTCTCGAACGTACGTAACGTCTCAAACTTTTGTATTTTGTGTTTAGTTATTAAAGAAGTCTACTATTAAAAATCGAACCTGTTAACTAATCCGATAACTTATCATCATTAGTTTAGATAAGTATAATTATACTGCAATGAAAAAAGAATAATGCGTTCACTTTGAGTATGCTATTACAAATATGAAATAGAAAGTGGTATAAGTATTAAAAAGAAAACATGTTTGTTATTTTTAAGTATAAAAATTTACGTAAGATCATTTTAATTTCAAACAGAATAACAAAGGTATGTCTGTAGTAATGTTGTTGGCATCGCGTAAGGGATGCAGTGATGTGTCGCCAGACAAAGGGGCCTGATGTATGAGTAATGCGGACTTCCCGCAAAGCTTATGTGTTTATGAGGATTTCGTAGACGGCTAATGAAATTATTCGATATTCAGCGAGGAAATTTCACGAGGGTCGTGATTAAATGCTATTTGTTACTTTACGTTTGAATTTCATTTTCTAACCATCGTATTGTAGAGAACTGGAAAGAAAATTGCGAAATTAATTTTTAGATTGAATCATATAACATAAATCCAAGGTTTTTATTATATATGTGTATTAATTCTACTTTTACGGGATGCATCACTTTGTTACAACAAAGTCAATAAAAAAATAGTATACTTTGCATTTCTAAAGAATAATGTACAGAGTATAAATAATGTACCAAACTGGTATAGTCTAGAAAATAAAACCATGAAACAAGACTAGCACAAAATGTCAACCAATAAATCACACACTTTTTTTCACAAAAATTGTACCTTCAGTGTCGTGAAAAATATTATCACCTTTATACACATTCTTAAAGTAAAAGTGTTGGATTCCGGTAAAGAAACCGTTATTACATATAGTGCTTTCGAGTGGTGTTTGTCGATGAACCCACTCGCACGTCGATACTTAACAGCCAGCGTAGCAAGAACTACCCCGTGACTTCTCTAAGCAAGCAACTGAGGTGCTTTAGGTGGATCGTTTCGTTTAACAGAGCTCTTTTATAACGGTTCAGTGTTGAGGTGAGCGGTGCCATTGTCGTATACAATTGATTAATGTCATAGTTTATCTACCGATATGACAACAATGGCGTCTTACCCGAAAGCCTTAATGCGCTCTGCTTGGTTTTATTTACCCGCGCCCACCCTCTGTTTACATGGTGTTCTGTTATTCAGATCTATTTATTCTAATCTTATATTTGCAGGTGTCGGTATAAGCAATAGCCACAATTTGATGTTCACGCCTAAGATCTCAACACATGAAAATGTTCTTTAGTAAATGATATTTGTCATACAAGTGCTGTAAATACAGTTAATTTTCTTTTACAAAAATAATGTAACATTAAACTTTTAAATACTTAGTCCCGTGTTATAAATTATTCATTGTCTAAGTATACACG
>DWQX01003561.1:0-17412 GCA_018245475.1 Pharmacophagus antenor
TAGAGCACTAACTTTTGGAGTTTTGTTCAATATTGTAATTTTTTCAAGGTGGTCTCAAACTTTTCGCCGGCAGTGTAGAAACGTGGCGTCTTTAGTGACGCTTTCTTTGTTTCCGTTCCGTAATCTAGACTCATTGTCGAACGGAGAATAAGAATAATACGTGGGAAACTATAATTGCTAACAAAAAATCGCTTTCTGTTAACCATAATCTGTTCTAATATTTTTTAATTCTCGAAAGGAGAAAGGCGCGGGTTTGTGGTATCGCTTCCGCGTAATAAATTCCGCATTGTTCCAGTAACCTATAAGCATACATACATTAACCAGTTGCGATCGCAGTCGTTTCTATTGTCGCAAATACTAAACGCTCTGTTAATAATATTTCTTTGTTGAAGAACGTAATAAGTTTAATTATAATGAAATTATATTACCAGACCTAGAGTCATTAACGATCCCGGTTCGATAGGCATGAAGGTCCATTAAAGACAATAAGAGAAAGGTTAAAATAATTAAAAGACAAATAGACAGCAAAAAAATCGTTTTTCGGTAAACCTAAAACATTTCTCACAAATGCAAACGCTTACCAGTAAAACTGACCATTATTGCGGTTAACTAAACACAAATACGCTCCAAGTGTAGCTGATAATTGACAAAACGAATGAAAGAAAGGCAATGACTCACTTTATATAAGTAAATTGCGGAGGGCCTCAGGGAGCGAAAAGGCTGAGAACGGAAGTGTTAGAAAAGGGGAACCCTCGAAGGAAATGCTGATCAATTCAATAAGGTCTTCCGGAAAGGTCAACTGCGAGGGACAAAGGGAATACGGAGATACGTTTTAACGTCTGTAATTGTATAAAAATTGTAGGGTATTTTTATAATGCTAATATTGCAATAAAACATGGATTATACTCGAATGTTAAACAAAATAGAATAATAACAAAAAAGAATATCGATTATTTATGGCCACTTAGAAAATTTACTTATGTTATTAAACTTTAAAAAACAGCATGTAAAAACCATTTATAGTTGAGACTGAATAAAAATATTTTTTATGTTAGAAATATGTAAAAAATATTTCGTATGCGCCATCTGCCAACGAAGGAAATATTGCATCGCCAATGAGATACACTATCAGGACGTATATTCTTAACGCAAATACAAAAAAAAAACAGAACTATTTGTTATGATCATGTACCCCGTGGTGGAACACGTGCTATTCTCTCACAGGGAAGGACCGAGTTCTCCTACGGTGGCCCCATGCGGGTTGTTTTGATTGTTGCCAAAGTATTTGAAGGATTTTCTCTTCGGTACACATATCGGATATTTCGATTTTTTTTTCAATGGAACATAGTTAAAGGGATATATCGGGTTCTTCCACTATTGAGTTATCAATACTAGTACAAATAATGATGATTTTTTCTCTTATTATTGACTCTAGTATTTCGGTTATACAAGTATTTAAACAAATTAAAATTATGAAAAAATTAAATTGATTTAATATTCTAATTGTGGTAATTTTAAGTTACCAAGTCCAACAGTATGCTTTCTAAACCATTAACATATATAAATATATATATAGACATGAAACAATAAATGAAATGTAATAATAATTCCGAGAAATTGTTCGGATTAATTACAGACGCTGTATTCCACCACCGCAGTACACGACAACGCCAAATTCCATCCTCAGCCACCTGGATGATTGGCAATCTTCCATTGTGCGTTTTAAGGGCCGGTTTTTTTTACCACGCACAACTGCTTTGTGGAAGTAGTTGTCGCCAGCGGTATTTCCGGAGCGATACGACTTAGGTATTTTCAAAAAAGAGTTTACTCCTTTCTTAAAGGTCGGCAACGCAGCTGCGACTCGCCGAATGTTGCGACTGCCCTTGGGCGGCGGTGATCAATTACTATCTGGTGAACCGTTTCCTCGTTTGCCTACTGTACCTATAAAAATTAAATACAATGCAACTTACATCAAATTTTGCGTTTCTGGTAAATGTGTTATGATTAAAATATATTGCATAAAGTTAGTTAATAGGTAAATAACTATTTCATTATGACATTGTAACACTTATAAAATATTACAAATAATACACACGTGACGTCACATCCTGTTTGTGTGAGCACACGGTACGGTGTTGGCGGTCAAGGTCATAACATAACTAATGTATACGTCATTAGTGTATATATAATAATATACGCGTGGAATCATTTTATTTGTCTTCATAAGATTATATTCGTCCTGTCCTGTCCAATGTCAAACAGCCAGGAAGATGTGATGGTTAGCAGAATTAGGTTTAAGGGATCCCTAAAATATTGTATGCACTTTTATATTATATAACAAGACGATATCGTCATAAAAACGACAAAGCTCTTCAAATACATTTTAAAAAAAGATTTTATTATGTGTACTTTGAAGAAGCGTCTAAAAAAATTTAATAGATAAACTACCTATTAATATAATGTGGAGTCTTAGACACGCCACTTGAAATATAGGGTTGCTGAAAAGTTTTGGAATAACATTAATACGGACAATTTTATAACGCCCGCAGATAAGAAGCAAGCTCACAATCTTGATACGGTGAACCCATTTTTTTTAAACAGTCTGGAAATAGTATATTTTAAAGTAGTATAATCATTTATTAACACGTGACGTAACGTTTTGGTGTTGTAATCTCTGTCTAAAAAGTTATTTTAACCTGTTGAATCGTACAGAGTTAATGTATTGCCGTACAGAAAAAAATACATTTGTGGTGTTTGAGGTTTAACACGTTGTTTACCGAGAACGTCTAATGACGTACTTCAGTAACCTAATGTACATTAAGAGTTGTGGTTACTGTTGATTTACCAAATTGAAAATATATTATTGAGACACCCTTAGCGAGAAACGAATACACGCTAGATCTTACAAAAATAAAATTATATCACTTATACGTTAACATAAATTTACTGGGGCGCTATGTTTTGAATCAAAACATTCGATGAAATATATTTTATACCGATCCGTGTCCGACTTCTGTTACTTATAAATAGTTTACAATTAAATTGCATTAAAATGAATAGGAATGTAAGCGGATTCGTTACTCGTGAGTAAAAGCGTGTGATCAATTCGATAATCAAATGTTGATACTCTTATCATTATTGTTTCTTTATTTACCAACCCTGCGGACGGTACCTAACGTACAGAGGGCACGCGCGCGCGCATCGCTGACTCGCGGGCGTCACGCGCGCGCCCGCTGCACGCGGTCGCGCCGACGCCCGCCTGTATTTAGCGTGCTGCGGCCGGCACAAGGGCCCCTTGTTCGTGTGCCCATTTGTGAGGGCCGCGTTCATACTTTATGGTACGGATGATATGTTAAGTGCATATTACGTGACCGATTGGCATGCAATCGCGCATCTCACATGTTTATGTTATCTTATTTCATACGAGATTCGCGATGATTTATTACTGCCCTCGAGATGTTTATAGCTCGTGTAATGACATTGGTAATGATGTATTTGGGGGATACGTAAGAGGCAATCATTTCGATGCAACTCGGATTTTTTTTTGAATTCTCATTTTGGAGATTTATCCAAAAAAAAAAACACTTCAGCTCGATTGGAAGACAAATTACGTCCATATGAAGTAAAATATAATGGCAACAAACGAAAGAAAAAAGAATGGAATAAGATAATATGTGTAATATACTAAGGCCTTAGTCAATACATAAACATGTTTAAACACGCTTTAGTCAATATCGTTACTATATAACTATCGAGGTGAAAGATATAATAATTACATATGGCTTATTCTAAAATATAAACTTTTAATGGCACTATAACAATACACATGATTTACAAATTATTCTTAATTATCCATTATGCCGCGTGTGTACAGCCCCAACAATATCGCTTTTCTATCGGTTTCCCTTCCAACATTCATTATTTCAGGTGTTTATTACCAGTTATAGGTAACAGTTGTAACAATAGCTAATAAATAACATTAGGGAGGCATCGTTAGTTTTGTAACAACCTTCCATAACGGGAAAATACCGCGGACAATACAAGGCTGAAGTACTATCGGCAAAACAAAAGTATTAACTTATCTGTATAACAATGAACGAAGATAACTCATGTACGAAAGTGGGTGTGGTTATTGTCGTCGAAATGTAACACACCCGCGTGACGTAACCCAATTAGAGCATTTTCACATGATCTGTCATATCGTTTGTACACTATTATGCAACGTTTGTAATGTGAATCATAAATCAAATGGCAATTCCGCCTTTGACTTTGTAACTTTTTTGTACATTTTCTCTAAAATATTTCCTCGTATTATGTATGCTTATAACCTATTAAGTGTATATTTTTTGCCTCATAAGATAAGCTTTATATTTTTCATCTCGATTTGAATTTCCTCGAAAAGGTTTACGTATGTGGAGCACATTAATTAAAAACGTAAGCGGTCCCAATTGTCGGTATCCTGTCCCCCAATTGGCGCACTGCTTAATATATGTATTTCCAATAGATTACTTTCCATTTTGTAATTATATTGTCGTTAATTAGCACAGCGTGAGCAGAAATCTTCTCATTTGTAATGTCTTGTTATTAATCATGTTATATGGGCAAATTATTTGCAAGCAACGTGAATGATTATCAATCGCTTATTCATTCCAGGACTGCTAAACATACATAAACGTAGCAAGGAGGTTCACGTGTTGTAAATAAAATTCGCCCTCCCGTGCGAAATTAGGTCGGTCGATCTGTAATGTAAACGTAACAATACATTAAAACAATGTCTAAACAGCTCATCGGAACGTGCTTGAGTTCCGTTATAATATATTTAGTCTCTGCGCATTGAAAAGGTGAAGAAACCGCATTGTTTAGTCTATCGTCCATTCAGTCCGCATTGTGATCATTGATATGCAATTGAATCGAGTTACGTCATCGATTGAACTCCACACAGTTAACCGATAGTGTACTATCTTCCCTTTGGTAGAACAACTAGCTTTATCTCTAAGTAGTTATATACCAGTGGCGGTACTTCCACATAGGCCCGAAAGTCTATGTACTCGATTTAAACAATATGGTACACCAAAATTAATAAGTCATAATTTCTACTGAGTTTAAGCATTACAATAAAGATAAAAAATAGAAAAATATCATCTCACGTATTAATACTTTCGTATGGAGATGGTATATAATTGATAGGGGATGCTCTGCCTGCAGGCACGCCCCTGCTACCTGTTTAGCCATCCTTTTTATCGGTTATGGGCTAACGTTTCACATTAATTTCATCTGATGATAGGCAACGTTGATGATGAAGCGTGCCCGCTCAGAATTTTTGTGGCTTACACACGTATGACTGTCGGAACACGGAAATGCTGTTAACCACATAGGCTACACCATGTCTGCCGATTGCTCGTGCCACAATAAACAAGAAGTTCGATCGCACACCGCTACATCAAGCCTTTTTCCCTAGCTGGCGGAATTTTTTCTTTCATGACATATATACTTCGGTGCAACAAAAATAACAGTCCAATAAAAAAGGTCGTTCGGGTACAAACATTTAAACATTACACTAGTGGTTATCGTTTACGACACAAATTATTTACCACGAGTCAGACTCGTTGTTATAGGCCAAAGTAACGCGATAGATAGCCAGACGGCTTCGTACAAATTTCACTACTCGTCGATTATTAAAAACGAAAACAATTATTCCTCACTCGCACGTTATGAATCGGCGCCGTGTCTGCACTGCGTGTACTGAGAGGAACCTTATCAAGATATGAATTCCTGTTCACTTGAGTTACTGAGCAATCACAAAGAGCGCATACACTGCAGTATTCTACCGTACGTCATCTTTTAAAAGGCCGACGGCGTCACGCCTTTAGCTGCAGTGGCTCGTGTCGCCTGTTCGTTGACCTCTTTAATCCCGCTAAAGAGTTTTGCTAACGCCCCTCTTTGCCCCTAATGCCTCTTCAAAATTGCCATCGTAATGTAATTAAAAGAGGTATATTGCGTGTGCAGCGCGTCTGGCGATGGAGCTAGTAGCGTTTACCCATGATAATAATTTAATTTCATATATAATCTTTACAAATGTTGCTAATTGATATCATATTTTCGGTTTTATGTTACTGTTCCAATTTGAAAAAAAAATTTAATGAGTCATTTTGTTATTCTACTATAATTATAACTAATTAAAGAGTAAAACGTTAAGTATTAGCATGAAGAAATTAGAAAGAAAGCTAGGGTTAACTTAAAAAAAAGGTGTTTTTTGTAGTTACCATAAATTACTTCTCATTTAATTGATGAAAATAGTTAATAACTTTAAGTATTCAGTATATCGTTGATCTGTTATACTAATAATTTTTTATTTCAAATGTATGTGTTGAAAGAAGTACAATAATTATTTTTGCTGTGTCATCCCGTTGAGCTAAAGACGCCTCTTGACCTTCTACGTTTCTAAAAAAATTCATTCACAGCTAGACAATGATTTGTTTTGCTCACACAGAGATCAGTGCACTCGTTGACTGAGTGCGCAGCTAGTGGGGGCCGGCACGGGCTCAAGTGGGGCACTCAAAGTGATCCATTTTCATTGTTCTAGACCGTTTCGTTGTTCTCCCTATTCACAGTCACGTTGACACGTGGGGAGCAATGGGACAGAAGTAATAAGGTAATATAATGAATATGACAACTAACTTACCTTTACAATTGATCTTATAAAATAATATATCTGACTCTTTATTAAAGCGTTGACGTTGGTGTGACCCACCTGTGGGTCACTCTATACTCTCACCAGGGGGTAAGTACACCGACGATACACTCACTAAATTGAATCTCTTTAACGGTAAATACCTTAAAATAATCAGCAAGGATAATACATTATTAAAATATGTATCATATTGTTAATACAATATTGTTTATTTTACCTTTGTCGATACAAAGTCATCCGTTAACCTTTCGTTAAATACGCTTAACGCGTCACGGAAGGAAACAAAATTCGGCGCCGGCCTGAACGTGTTAAGGCTTTTCGATATATGAATAGTAAGATTTTATATTGCATACATAATGTAGTTCGAAATTGACTTTTTAAAGTTTTATTATTGATGTTTTGTTATATAACAAGGAAAACCCGCTTAACCCCGTCAGCTGGCCAGGTAATTCTTTGAAACTATGGTATGTTCTTAAAAGCGAAATGCATTTATCGGTTGATGTACACGTGAATTCCATACGAAAATAGAGCCCAATATTAATGACATTGTATTGCTGCCAAAATTGTTGGGATAGCGCGGTGGGCATTGACGCTCTTTTAATTTGAGTGGCAAATATTTAGGATACGCGTGGCCATTGACAAAGAGAGCTTTAGTCACGACCACGAACTGACATACCAGCGACAAAGCTTTTATTAGTTGCTGCCTGCTCAGCTGCCAGGTATTATATTATATATTACGTGTGGAACATAACATTTACTTGAAAATAAGTGCCTTAAAATATCAAACAGTTTATATTCGCCGTAAAAAATCTTTAAATCCACATTTTTTTACAATAACTTCTGCATGTTTTGTGTAGAAGTCAATAATTTAGTTTTTCATTGTCTTTTTCTAGAATACTTCATCAAAAATAAGTATTGTCGTGTTAGACAGTACAACTAGGAGTTTATATGCATAACTACAGATAAAATCAAGTTTGAAAAATAATGAAATACGTTACTTACAATGTAGTCATATTTTTCCTTCATACCAATGTGATCAGGTGAGCACAAGCTCATGAGATGTACTATTATGCAACATTCTCAATAGCGCTCTACTGCAAACAAATCATTTATCGCCAGGTGAAAGTTGTCGTCTCATCGTATTTTATAAATTTTATGAACATTCAATAGACTTAACTAAAACGCCATCGCCATTATAGAGGTAGCTTTCCATGGTTGCGTCTTGAGTTACATCCATTTAATATCTGTTAAATTTAAATACGAATATGTGGAATACGGTATATATTACGTTGTTTGCGATAAATATCATAAAAAGGGCAAAATAAAATTCAGAATTTGAACCAGTCCATCTTTTTAAATTTATAATAATTAACGTTAACATCTTTTAGAGATACTATAATACTTTTAGGTGTTATGTACCCAGTATCAGATTATAATTTACATAAAAATATTTTTGACACTTGGTAAATTTAAGTTTTTACTTGTTGATCAGTACATTTCTGAAACGCTAAGTAAATGTAACTAATTTAAAAATATAAATTTAATTCAAATAACTAATGGCAGCTGGGATTCGCCACGGTGCAGAGTTTCGCCTCCTATCCGCCGCGTCCGAGACAGTTCCCAGAGTTCGCAGCCATTCGCCACGCCGTTTTACCAAGAAATCGATCTATGTTTACCTTCTTGTTTCCACTGAACTGTTTTCCTTAATATTTTTATACATTATTCATAAATGCTGTACTCTGTTAAGATTTTTTTATTTTTTCTATTTTACAAAGATTAAGTTTCGTTGAATGTTACCGTAAATAAACAACCATTTACTAGAGTTATCTTATGACATTTTCTAGTAAAATTTTTAGAATTTTACTGAAATTGTAAAACTTTACTGTGTATATATTTTAAATTTGTTTTACAAATGATAAAACTTGCAATTCATAAATCAACAGGAATTATGTTAATGTTTACATAAATTTGATACGACAATAAAACTCGGACAATCGTTTTACTATCAAAACTAACAAAAACGAAGTCTTACATCGGACTATTTCATCCTTAGCCAAGAGTGACAAACAGTGCTCTTTGAGGATACTGGTAAATAATCATCAGCCATTAATGATTTCAATAATGATGCTAAGCATCCTACAGAACGTGAAGTCTTAAAAAGAACCCACGATATTTTAAAATTACTAGGTTTGCACGTTGCACGCGACGTTTCGTAGTTGTTAGTCCATAACATTACATTTGACAACAATGTTGCATTACACTAGTGATGAAAATATAGTACATTCTGCCTATTCCCATTATCGATATTTACAGTTCGATTCCGCAATCGCATCGCAGTTCGTATTCGCATTGTGCGGATCAAAACGATGCCCATAAAGCGGTTTACGGCACCATTGTTCGTTGACATTGAGTGTTGCGGGCTGCGTTCCCGCCAATTGTCCGCCATTGTTGACGCGGCAAAATGGCCCCTATACACGGCGCCGATTGAGTCGAGCAATGCCAGTTTATCTGAATGTTATCTTCTATCTGAATCTAGGATCGGCTAACGCATGAATCTAAAATCTATTAATCTAGATTCAGTCAACGTATCTCGTACATAATATTAGACAGTCTGGTAATTTTAACTTAAAATTGTACTGTCTGTATTTTTTTTAAAGGTTTACGTCACACTTATGCTGAAACGACTTTTTAAAAAATACTTTTTGAAAATAGCCGTTGATATAAAGATTAAAATAGGCTTAAAAAATATTAACATCCATGAAATTCTGAACTATATCTGTTTTTATAAATGTGATCAATTTTACAAGTTGTGATTGAATGTATGAGTAATATTTAGGTTTTATCAAGAGATCACTTTTTGTCTACTTGTTATTTTTAAAATTCCTCAAATCCTTTTCCATTATTATTCACTTACTTTCATGCCCAGTGAAGCGGACGGGTATCGGTTCGTGAACAATGGGCGTAATTATTTCATAACCACAAACAGTATTACATAATTTAAATTCAAAACTTTACAAGTTTCGAACTAAACTCTAATATCACTCAATCAATCACTCACCGAGACACCAGCGTCAGGCGCGTGTGGAGTGTTCCGCCCATTGATCACTGCTCGCGTGTCACCACGCCGCTCAACAGGCACAAGGTGTCGCGAATTATGGGAATTATTTTTGCTCTATTCATATTTACTAGTCTGATGATGGCTGACGACACCTTAAACTGGTTGATTATTTATTTATATTTTTCTTTTTTGTTTTTCAATATTTTATTTAAACCTGGCTGTCTATGGACCGATGCTGATAATTTTTCAACAGGTGAACTGCTATTCCGTTTTTCCTTACTACACTAAGATATATTGTAGTTAGTGCAAAGTCTACGCCTGTCCACAGAAGTGAAAACGAGAAAAAAAGTCCATTATACAATGATGATTTATAATGTAAATGTGTATTGAAGTCTTTGCGCTTGACTTAGAGACATACCATTGCTTGCATTGCTAATTGAATTGTGCACTCAGTCTCACTGATATAATTAAATTGTATACATATAAAACCTGTGCGGTGGGCATGGCTACCTTCGCAATATTTGGAACTAGACCTGTAAAGTCCCACCGGGCATTACAGTGCATAAAAAGTTTTTTCTTATTTTTTTTCACATATAGGCTAACACTTAATCTCAATTTATGTACGCACATGTATGACTGTCGGAACACTACAGAAACAGCGAGGCTGCACCTACTTGCTCAGTCCAGCAAGGATGTTTACGTTGCGCTCATCATCTAGAGATTTAACATGGAACTTTTTATTGGTTGTACAGACTCCTGCCTCTCCTTCAGAAAACATTGTAATTGGATACAAGAACAATATTTTAAATTTAAATTAGTTCTAACATTCGTTCAATATATTATGTGAACTGTGTTTATCGTCATGCAAATTATAAAGGTAATTTTTTGTTGCCAGCCGAATCAAGGAGCAGACAATCAGGTAGCCTTTATTTAAACAAAACACCTATTTGTTTTTGTTGTGACGTTTTCGTAGCCCTCTGCTTGCTGTGTTGAATGTACGGTTTTCTCTGCTTATTGCTGTCGATACAGATGCATGTGGGTTATTAATCGTAGAATTACATGTTATAGATAGATAATACTTAGAAAATACTTTTGACGATAATAACACTTGGCGTACGCGGGCAGCGTGTTATTACGCTTTTCGCAGTGTGTCACGTAAAAATACGTATTCAGTAATTTGTTGTTGCATAGTGGATAACTTATAAATTACAACACGCATACAATATCACACATACACTTTCATGTATGGGTGACATTGTATGTGTTTGTGTAGCTAGCCCAACAAGACGAAGACGCGTTGAGAACTAACAGTAATTAGAC
Source organism: Pharmacophagus antenor (assembly GCA_018245475.1). Taxonomy (NCBI): domain Eukaryota; kingdom Metazoa; phylum Arthropoda; class Insecta; order Lepidoptera; family Papilionidae; genus Pharmacophagus; species Pharmacophagus antenor. The sequence goes on from DWQX01003561.1 coordinate 11,070, forward strand.
GATTGACAGTAAAAAGTTATGTACGAGATATCTTGTTTACTGAAAAAGTTTTAAGTTTGGGCTAGACGCGCTAAAGTTTATTTTTAGTACGTTTCGATTTATTATCTATTTTACTTAGTAACCAAAAGTTCTGCGAGCATCACGCCCGCTGCACGAGTAACTTGACAGCGAGGTATACCCCGCACGGCATGCCACCAGTTCATTTATTTTTATCGACATGTCTTAATAAACTTGTGTAATAATATCACGTGAATATAAGTAATAATGAGGTTGTAGATGGTAAAGCGTGCTTCGTCCGGGATATTACTTATTACTTGGGCAAGTATAAAGCTATGTATTCACGAAGGAATAAATAAGTGATAACATGTCACAAACATCAAATCTCATCTTCTAGCCAACTGAATTAGAGTCGGTACAGTTATTTTGATACGTTGCTAGATAATAAAATATATAGTGGTTATATACTTATATCTTTATTTTTTATATAAAGAAAATATTGGAATTTGTTTTGAACTAGGTGTTTTTGCCCTATTATCTATACAAACCAGTAATCCAATTTAAATTAAAATCAATTAAAATTAATAATTTAATGTTAATATTTAATATCCAACATTGGATTAAATATCATTTAATGTAAATGTACGAGTTTACGCTACAAAAATAATATGATTGTTTTAGTCTCAGTTGACTAATTTATCGATGGACATTAGGTATAAGAATATTAAAAAAAAAAGCGATACGATTATGAAAATCGCTTTTTAGTTGAACTGTAATAACTAAACTCCCAGTTATATTTTATTATAATCAGTTCAAATTGTTTTCGTATCGCATGTGTATGTAGCGGATGCACGGGCGTAGTTTGTGGGTTATCGTTTTGGTATTCGATATTCTTTTATTACTTGTTATTATTTATTCTTAATCTTTAATATAATTTGCTTGATAATTATTGTTGTTTTAATGTTTATGTGTAATTAAATGCTGTTTGTTCTAAATTTATTGATCTTTGTTTTTTTAATGGATGACTATGACTAATGATAAGTTCATTTGTTTTATTTGCGTTTGTGATGTTGACATGAATACAACGAAGATTGTTATTCATTTTATTCTTTGTTATATTTATGATTTTAAGATCTTTTTCGAATTTAGAAAATAATACTATTATTGTTATTTGTAAGCTTAAATTGAAGCTTTGCCGAGATTATAATCGTAAATATGTAAAAAATAATGAAGTAAATGAAGAATTATTTGTTCGTATATTATGTATGCTTAAGCTAATTGCACACTAAAGCGGCGGTACGTTTGGACAGCTGTTCGTGGCGAGCGCGAGCGTGCAGGATGCGCGGCGCGCACCCGCCGAGCCGGGGCTCGCGGCGGCGGCCAACAACAACGTTAGCGAGGACAACAACAACGGGCCGATCTCGCTGCGGGAGATGCAGAACATCGCCAACAACAACGCGACCGCGTACATCATCAGCGAGAACGAGGAGCGCAACGCGCTCGGCCGCGAGTCCGTCGTGGAGTTCGAGCCGCTGCCCGGCGCGCTGCGCGTGCTCGACCCGCTCGAGCGCTGCGCCGACTGGTTCGGTACGTGCGCGCTCCTCGCCCAGTGGCCCACTCGCAGCGAGGACGAACCGCTACTATGATATTATCCCGGTTACAGTACTGCCCGTAGACATACAGTAACATAGACAGTGGCGGGACTCTCGTACAAGCCAGAGAGTACCAGCATACCATATATTGCACTATATAGTGTCTTAAAATTAACAAATCATAAAGGCTACAAAGTATTAACACGAACATAAAGATTAAAATAGAAAAATATCACCTCAAACATTGATATTTTATTATGTAGATGCGTAAATAAGTGCACGGCCTAGCCCTGCAGGCACGCCCCTTATTATAGACTGATAATATTAATACACAATCTGCGGGAAGGGTTAAACTCGGTCTTCGGGCCACGTGTATCACAATTGGTAACTGCTCTAAACTAAAGAACTAAAGAGGACTACTTATGTATTAACGATTAAATCAAATATATAAAATTTTAGTCGAACAAATGGCATGAACAACAATTCGGTCAAAAATTGCTCGCACGGATCGCTTTAACTATAAGCAAATGTGTAACTCAAAATTGTGAACAAATTTCGATTCAATGATCGGTTGTAACATGAACAACTCTACCTTTATTACACACAGTTAGTGCTTATCGTCGGAACAAATCGGCTGTTGTACGGTACACGACGCAGTTCCTTTTACAGCCCATTTATACTTCCTGGATTAGACAGCTTATTGTATATTCAACGATGTTTTACTTGTATACAATGGGTAGTCCAACCAATAGGTTTCGACGAAATATAATAGTTCATAGGTCACTGTACTGTTTCTATCCTAGTGTCAAATTGTCTTGTTTTTTATGTATCTACCACAAACCCTTAAAACTTATCGTACCCTTTTAGGCATTAAAAATGTCCATTGTTCCATTGTTTTGATGTGTAATAACGCACTGTGAAACTATTTGACTCTCTTCTTATAACTAATTACAGAATTAAATATACTCATTACTAAAAACACATCGATAATTTTATTTAATTTTGAACGATTATAAAATGTCTGTGCAACATCAGCTTTTATTCTCTACAATTCTGTTCTTCAAAGTATTAACACTAAGACACGGACTTTAAAGTCCATAAAGATGAAGTCCGTAATATATAAAAATAATAAAATAATCAAGCATAACCCATAGAATATTATTATTAAAAATTAAATAAGAATGTTTAAATGTATCTACGATAATTATATAGAACGCACAAAATGTTTCAATCTACTATTTAAACCACAAACTAACTACATAAAAACTAAATCATACTATTAAAACGAGAAACACTAAATCATAAAAGTTAGCCGTTTGTATTCTGCAAAACCACAGACGCGTCAAATACACAACACTACTCTTTTTATTTGGGTCTCAAAAAATTGTTATATTATAATTAGTTGAGTTTTTTTCTATCACTGTTAAACAGGCGGTGAAGATCTGCCCAGGAACCGGTTGCAATATCTCCGCGAGATTGGAAGAGGATGGTTCGGCAGGGTATGTGTATATATGTTACATACTATAATGAGGAACAGTATAAGGTTTTAATCGGTAAAAGTCCGATATTACAATTTCGAATAGAATTGACTGAATTAGGTTCTGTGTTCAACTCCAAGGCTAAACTCTTTGAGGCACGGTGGGTTTCAAATGTCCCACCTTTTTGATGTATTTCACGGCATGGTGGGACATTTTTAGTCCCACAACGAAATCTTGCCGTAGCTGCACGTACATAGTTTTATATTTCGCCTTATTTACGTAATGCCGTTCGTAATGTCTTCAGACAATGTTACAAATGTATTGCTATGTTGTTAATTTTTTATATGATTTTACATATTTATAAATAAAAATATACCAATTTTTTTTTTTTTTTTTTAATTTAAAAACCGAAAAAAATCCTGTTCAACATGGATCTATTTTTGGTCTGAAATCATGTGCCTAAAAGAGTTAATGATTAGTGGAGTTTGGTCGTTTTAAAGGCTTTTTCCCCGAGTAGGGACCATCCTCGATGTCAAATCGCCATAAGAGGGTCTATGTATTCTGGCTGTCATAAAATTAGTGCCGGGGATATTATAGCCGAGCACGCTTCACATGGAAAACCATCGTCGTTTAACATCTTGTGTAATTGAGGTCAAGTGTTTGCTCATTACTGATAAAAAACGATACACAATGTGAACTACGATGAGGAGTATTCTGAGCTGTTTTTCTCATCTAAAACGAGTATATGTTTAGGCACAAGAATGGTAAAAATGGAAATTCATTCCATTCTAATACAATTCCAATAGCTTCGCCTCTGAATTACTCTGGAATATGACGTCGTACACCGTTAATTACTTAGTTTAGAATAGAACTATTACGTTTTTTTTTCGTTAAATTTGCATACGCTTAGTTGATAGGTGTTTCTAAATGTTTAAACTATTTTAGTATGAATAATAATATGTCATGCGCCATTAGTTCAAGTCGTAATTAGAGATGATTCATTCGCCGGTTTATAAATAAGGTTAGAAGTTTGGATTGCCTTCGCGGCGTAGCGGCTTATTGCAGTGTAACGCGGAGGTCCTGAGTAAGATTCCGGGGGCATGTGAGTGGTGATAACTGCATAGTGGAAGGGTATTTTGAAGCCGCTCAGCTAACTTACCTTCAATGCCAATCTGCTGCCATATCAGCATTGTTGTGTTCCGGCAGTCAAACGTGTGAGGGTCAGTGGTATTCTGGGTGAGCGCGCCCTCACTGTCCACGGCCGCATTGTTACTTAACATCAGATGAAATTGAGTTTGTGTTAGGACATTGCCGAGAGGGGAAATATTGTCTGATTATGATTGTATTGCTGCGCTAGGTGGTCGAGGGTGAACTGGAGGGCGTCTCGCACGCGACGGTCGCGGTGAAGATACTCAACCAAAACGCGAGCCTGGAGGACAAGGCGAAGTTCCTGGACGAGGCCAAGATGTACAGGGACTCCAGACACGAGAACATACTCGCGTTCGTCGCCAAATGTCTGCAGGAGGATCCATGGATTCTGCTATTCGAGCTTTGCTCTATGGTGAGAAATTTCTTTTCAAATATTATATAACACACTTTATCAGTTACATATACATGATTATTGGAGTCAGCGTGGATTTTTTTTTTTTTACATCATATAAACTATTGCCTACCCGCGATCCCACTTGATATGGTAAGTGGAGATGAGATCTATCGTGGTAGATCGCACTTGTCTAGAAGGAGCCTATTCACTCTATTCTTGAAAATCTCAACGCTTAAAATTTTAAATCGTTGGGTGTTTCAAACCCGCCTGGCTATCTACCTACCCTCAAATTAAATCTGCAATAACAGCGACGCCGTGTTTTGGCCGACATACATGTGATAAGCAAGGTATATTAGTCAAATAAAACATGTTTCACCATCATAGTGTCGCTTAATATCGTCTGAAATCGAAGTTAGGACTTCACTCATTGCTGATAGAGAAAAAATATAAATACGTACCGATTTACAAAGAACTAAAGGTAGTAATACGGTGTCTTAACAGAAATGCCAATGCGATTTTCAAAGCATCGAATGTAGATACCATATTATACAAGGTTTTGTTATACATAGTCCTTGGCAAAATCACGATATGAGCGAGCATTTCAGTAATCTTTCGGTGAAAGTTTCGTTGGCCTTGTCTTGTCGCTTAGCTCCGGTTAAATCTTTTTGACAACTAAATGCGTTATCGGTAAAATACCAGGATCCATGTAAAATAAACGTAATTCAGGTTTTGATACTAGTAACAGATTATATCAAAAATATTACGATCAGTTACACCATTTAATTTTCATTGTTGTTCATTATACCAACGTTTGGTCGTTGTTATTTGTTTCATTTATGTCACAAAGATTAACGAACATATAATTGTAATTTACACGAAACAGTCAACTGGTTATATTAAGACTCGATCTTAAACACAGTCTCACCTTTATGCTAATTGGCGACGTAAACGTTTAGCTAGTTCTAGCTTCCGTTGTAAATACTCATGTGATTTTCGCACTGAAGCACCTACTACCCGATGTATTTCATCATTTTAAAAGTATTATTAATAATTAACAATGATTTCATAACAGAAGGGTTACGTATTAGATTAAGAGAGAGTATTTTAATCATTATTATAATTAAACATATTCCTAAAACAGTTGCCTATAAGGCGAGCCCAAGTGACACACACACACATCTATATAATAAAACATTACAACTTGACGCGATTTTTCCTTTTGATTTAACTTTATGGTCGTGTCAAGTCTTTCTATCAATCATTAAATGGTTATTAGGTGTTATTACTAAAATTTATAGTACAAACACAAAATACAAAAATTATATTACCGCTCAAACACTCATAAATAATATTATCTAAAATAAGTTTGTAAAGTTCCAACTCTAGCCGTGCGCTGCTAGCCCATTTCATCCATTACTTCCGCGACAATTGCAAAAAAGGTGTAATGTAATACAGTGGCAGCGTTACACACCTTACGTCACTGCATTACGCTGTATCAAACTGCACGTGTGACTGTCATAAGCTAGGCGCTTCGCTCAGTAAGGATCACGTTGCACGGTCCACCGAGCCGAGCCGAGTACTGGCAGTGCGTGCGTGGAATAATTTGAAAACTACGCGTCGTTCGTCAATGAAGTCGTTTGTGAATCAAATACCTTGTTTTTTTTTTGTTCATATACCTTCGTAATGTCAGTCAATGGAATTCTAAATTGAAACTACGAATGAAAAATTAAATG
>DWQX01003562.1:0-17411 GCA_018245475.1 Pharmacophagus antenor
TTTTTATTTTTTTTACGGCGGATTCCGAGTTGTTGATATTTTTTATGTTGTGGAGAGGAGCACGAAGATCACGCCGAAGAGGAGGAGAGGAGCACGAAGATCACGCCGAAGAGAGAAGCCGCAGGAGAAACTAGAAGTAAAGGTGAAGGATAATGAATCACTGGGCAAGCTTGAGAAGAAACTACTGCTGTAATAAAAAAACTTGACGTATTTAAACTATATTTAATTTATAAAAAATAAATAACTTTTGTCTATAGATTTTCGTTTTAATGCTCTTTGAAACTCGCTAAGCTTAAAAAAGTTATACAATTGATTAAAAACAATAATTTTACTCTTGATAAGTAGTTTTTATATTTTATTTAATACTACATTTACTGAACCAGTCATTATGACTGGACGTCCCCATATAAGAAACGTATACTGATATGCGTTTGATATTTTTAATTTTTTATACCGCCTCTGGCAACATTGTTCTATATATTTAATTTGTTCTATATATTTAATTGCGAAACAGGAAAAATATGAATGCAATAATACACAAGGCTTTAAAGTTATTAACACGTTGAACGCCAGGGGGGTCACCGGTGACCGGCGCCTGAAGATAGCTAACAATTAAAAAAGTTGTTTAATATCAACACTAATAAGTTAATCCTTATTAACACTGTTAATGTAATGGTGAAAAGTTAAGCTCAAGTATATTTCTTTCATATAAATAAAAAGGTATATTTATACAGGAAATATCATTATTCCAATAGTAGGCTAATCATCACGTCAAATTCGCGGCGTTCAATGCGTTAAACAGCGACATCTACGATGTCGTTCATTTATGAATTTCCTGTTCATATTAATTATTTTGGTATTTTGTATTTAAAGACTCGATTCGAAATAAATGCACTTATCATGAAACAATTAACATACCTGTTGTTTTTATAAAAATAATGTAAGAAATATGTGAATAGTAGTCGAGGTTGCCGCCATGATTGTTCTTTAAAACTCGATCAACGAACATCACCAGCTATTGTACGGTCTTATTCTGCTGGGTTAAACAAAGTATACCAACTGCGGCGAGTTTCGTATTTCAACCTGACCGACACCTGTCTACACTAGCTTATAGGAAACGATCTGTTTTTTATTGTTATCGAAAGTGTACCGTCGTTTATTAAACACTCGTGCAGGTATAAGACTTCTTTATTTACTTTGAAGCTATCAAAAGTATATAAGTAACATTATGTAGTCTTTCATTATGTTTTTCATCACTCCTTTCGTTGTAAGAAGCATAATATATCCCAAAACACACATCAGTAGTACAATATCGTAAGATTCTATGAAGATTTTGTATTTATTTAAACGATATATCTCAAAAATGGAATATACCCAAAAGTATGCAAAATGAATATTTTGATATTTCGATTTTAGACGTATACTTTAATGGCAATATATATATAACACAAAACTGTTTTTTTAAAGTAAAGATGTAATACAGATTTCGGTGATAATAGTATAATTTCTTAATCAAGTTAAATGGGACAAGTATAATAATAAAATAACGCGCTTGCTATAATTTGTACTATGCATAAAGTTAAGTCATCTGGCACAAATAAGAAAATAAAACTATGAATTAAATATAATAAGACTATACCTATAAAATATTTGAAGGAAGTAACTTAAATCAACAAATCATTTTCACGATCTTTAAAAATAATTATATAAAAACAAATCTTGAATTTTACGTATCAGGTCAACCCTTGAAATACTTAGATCACTTGGTTTTGCCTTTAAATAAAATTACAGAGAATTAATTACAAATGACACATAAATAGACATTTCCTATATGGTCACTACAGTCGAAATCATAAAGCACGGCATAGGCATAAAACTTTAGTTGCTGCCATGTTAAAAAACTTCGTAATTTACAGAAGTATACAGTGCTTTATCGTTTGTCCTGTAACACGAAGATCTTGGATTCAATTCCGGCGACACATGATTATTGGAGTTTGGATGATGGTAGGGTTTTCCGAAACCATTTGGCTAGATATTACCCTCAGCGTTAACTTGCCGTCTTTAACAGCATTAAGGTGTGCCGGCAGTCATACATATGTGAACCAGAAGTATTAGGATGCAGCAGGCTTCACCATCAGCGACCCTGTGAATTGATATAAAATGAATCTTTTGTATTCTCTTATGCATAGCTTTTTTTTAAAGCAAAATGTCACCATTACGTGTAGAACTATGTTTTGAACGAACTTTAAGTCTGTGATTTAAAACTTAAAAATTAAGTTTAATAAAAAGTAACACGACATTTATTGTTCGTTAGGCGATACGAAGTTAGCCGGATCAGCTAGTTATGAATTAAAATAAATTATTCTTAAATAAAACGTCTTTTAAACTATTGCATATAACACAAAAATTATTGAAATAAAATAAATTATTAATTACTGGACATTTGAAATGCTTACATTCTCGCATAGACACACCCGATAATAGAAATTGGTAAAATGTGATGCAACTTCATTCTTACATTTGAAACTGTCTGTATTTTTTACTCTAAACTTAAAACTCTGTGTACAAATTATATTTAAGTATACTTTATAACTTCACAGGCGCTTTTAAATGGTCAAAGTTTCTAATGCCAGCTTCAAAACCGTAGACTCTTGAGAAGAACCAGTGATAGAACTCACGAGCACTCTTTGTTATTGTACAATTAACACTTTTTCTTGAATTGACGCTAATTATGTTGATATGGATTTCTAACCATTAAATAAATCTAAAAAGACTTGTGTCTACTAACCAGAAAACTTCTTATAATTTTTAAAACATGTTAGGGCAGACCTAAAATATCTTTTGGGAGTTTATTATTGAAGCCTGCGCCCAACTCCACAAATTAGTTTTTCGTTCGAGTCTGGTGAGAAAAGGAATTCATAATTCTTGTTTATTCCTTGTACTTATGTTATGGATATCTGCTTTAAAATAATAATCATTTAAATTTTGACACACAAACAATATGCTATTATAAATATATGGTGAGGCTTAAGTTAAAATATTTACGTCCTTCAAGTTTTTCCCGTTGAGAAACTCTCGAACCCAAACTGTTCATCGGTCCGATAGTTATTTTTTTTATATAAATGTTATTATCGAATAATATATTAACAAATCGTAGTTTACAAGCCAAATTATTTAATTGTTACATGATGTAAATTTCAATATAAGAATGAAAGTTATAGTTTAGTAAATTAGTTACAAGTATATGCTTTTATCTGTTCCGTTATATTTTTTTTTATTAATAAACATCGTTACTTTCTTTTTCTTGTCCGTACTCTTTTTTTTTGGGAAGAGGCTAAGGTTCTCAGAGGGCCAATTTTCTTTCCTAATAACATTTTTTTTAATTGTTCTGTCATAAACTTTCTTTTACATTTTATGTATAATCTGTATCTAATTTTTTTTTTGTATCTGTGCGTTTATTATTGAAATGTTTAGATGAGGATAAAGACTGAAGCTATCATTTATTGTAAATTTTCTTTAGATTAACGTCAGTGGAACTGCATTACTTTTGTAAAATATAAAATTTAATTTAATTTTTAGTCATGTCGTATCAACTATACAGAAATACCACAATTGGAAATACTCTTCAAGAAAGTCTTGATGAATTAATACAAGTAAGTTATTATTTCTAAATAAATGTACAAATTTGCAGTGATAAATGATATATATTTATTCCAGTACGGACAAATAACACCGACATTAGCAGTAAAAGTTTTACTACAATTTGACAAGTCTATCAATCAAGCACTCTCTAATAGAGTTAAATCGAGACTTACGTTCAAAGCAGGAAAATTGAATACCTACAGGTAACACCTCAAAATGGTATAAAATATTTTCGTCAGTGTATATTGTGTTCAATATTATGGTGCAATATTAAAATTAAATGGCTATTCATATACAAGTGGCATTTTTAATATAACCAACATTTATGTAAAGTGCTAGCATTTCAAATAACTTAAAAACTGGATTTAGTGACTTATTCCATCTATTTACCATTATACTGAATCACAATAAATGCAAAAGAGCCATTTTTAACATCTGATATAGATTTTTATTTTAGTTTATAATTTCAGATTCTGTGATAATGTATGGACATTTATGTTGAATGATGTAGAATTTAGGGAAGTCCAAGAAGTTGCCAAAGTAGACAAAGTAAAAATTGTAGCCTGTGATGGAAAAAGTAAGTATCAGGTCTCATACATATATATAAATTTATATAGTATCTATGTTGTTTGATTATAATACTAATCAGTAATTGTTTTGCAAAACAAAAAATCTGATTATAAATAGAAATTGGCAAAACACAGTTTTGTCAAAAACTGTTAAAATGCAAAATTAATCTTTGGGGTTTGTCAATCTTTAGAGATAATTATTTTTTAAATTTTTATAAGACCAATTTTGAAGAATACTCATCCTACTTATAAATAAATCCACAAAATTGAACCACACTATAAAAAGTTATGCAACATTCATACTTAAAAATCAAGAACATTCTTCATATTTTTATTATGATAATTAATTCATCAATTATAATTTAATACTAAAAAGTGTTTAAGCATTAGCTTAATAACAATTTTTTTTCAGATGTTGATGATAGAAGATAAAAGATAAATTAAGCAGAGGAAACAGTTACTATTTTTGTATAAGGTATTTGTGTGCTCTCAAAATTAATCATTTGATGAGTTGTGGAATTAGTTCAACTTATACTTTGGTTATGAAATCCACATAGATTAAATAATTTAAGTATTCAATTTTATAGTTTCATTATATTCTATAATATCTAGACTTATTACCTTATTTGGTTATTTATATTTGGCATTTTTTGAAGATCAAAGATAAAATTGTTAAAATAAAAAAGCTTTTCATGCTCTACCACCATACTGGATGGCTTGTATTCAATCATTTATTTGGTTTAGTAAGTGTACATAAATAACTGATATGAAAAGTTATATCTTTTTCTATTTCTACCTAAAAAAAAATTCCATGAGGATTTACTTTATTCATGAATTCTTACAAAATCGATTATAGGATTTATACATTTTTACAACATATTATGCTTCATATGACAAATCTTTGTAACCATAACAAAAATAAAGTTTGTTGAAAAAATGTACAAAATAAATTTTTCATTCATTCAGCCATTAAATTTTAATGGTATGACGGTATTATTGGAATCCATTTTATTCGTCTTTATTTGCAGGTTAGTATAATATTTGAATAATATCATGTCACCTGTAAAATCACAACAATGGGAGCCACCACCAATGTGTAATCATTCAGTATTTATGTATCTGTAAAAAGACAGACATATTGTTATGTTAAATGTAGGTACACAGCCAAAGTCTAACACGAAATCAATGTATGAAAACTAGTTCTGACTACAAACATTTTGAACTGTTTCAAAATCATTTCGATCTGCGCTTGCTTTGGTAGTACACATACTAAAATTTATTTCAATTTGTGATAATCACAGTCCACATAAACTATTATGCTGACCTAGGCAAAATTATTTGCAGATCCTTATACTCAACATTTTTGCAATAATTAAAGAACTCTACAAATTACTTTGAGTTCATAAAAAGTATAAAGTAATAGGTGTCGCAAAAACATTAACCCATTATATAACTGCCAATATTTCACTCGCAAGTGTGGACTTATTGTCCAAATTTTCTAACTTCAATTTAGATTGTATAGTAAAATTAAATATATATAAATTACATACTTGAAAGGGACGTAGTTGCGCGGATCAATCGGTTCTCTTTTGTGCTGTGCTACAAATAATAATCTAACTAGAATTTTCACGAAACCTTAATTTTATTTATGTTATATTATATATAACGTAATACTATAAATCAGAAAGGTTGTTTTAGAATATAACGTAGGTGTTGCGTTGCGTATTACTTTATGAAAAATATATATAGAGAGCATAAGAAAGCAGCAAATATTATATCAGGGATGTCCCTTCCTCCATACTAATGCTTTCTACCTTTCAGTAGTTAGTGATACTCTTTATGCGCAATAAGATGGTGGCGAGATAAGGTCGGAAAGTAAATCTAGCTCTTCTTCGGTCAACCGTTCACGGTGTTTCGCCCAATCGTCTTGGTGTGTCCGTCGGAAATCCGCCAGCGAGGAGCGTATGGTGGCCGGTATAGGGTCCGGGGCGCTGGTGTGCAGCGCTAGCTCGGCTAGAACTTCGCCTAGCTTTGGTGCCAAGCTGTACGGACGCGAGGCGAGGTATGCACACAGGCCCAGCACCCCGCAATGCTTCTCGACCAGCTCCTTCGAGCGACAACTGTGCATCAACGCGCGCAGCGTATGCTCCTCATCGGGCAAGGCGCGGCAGTGCATCAGGCCCGTGAGCAGCCTGGCCGCTGTCTGCCTAACCTGCAATATTTAAATACATTAATTATTTCTGTACTTACTCATTTCTTATATATTGTATGTATATTCTATAAACATAATGCTATTATGTGATTACCTTATCAGTCTATTAATAATGTACAAACATTAGGGTACTGTCAATTTTTATAGCAGTCTGTACCAATGAGATAAATCTTTGTATATGTACTCATTTACATATATACCTCAAGTCTTTTATCCCTCATGAGTGTGAGTGCGAACTGTTCAGCTTGCGCAGAGCAATCGGCCCGCTCGCAGAGCATGGGCAGCCCGTAGAACAGCAACGGCTGGGCTAGTTCTACGCAGGCAAGCCTTGCCCACCAAGACCTGGCAGTCGGCAATGATTGCAGTGTCTTCAGCGCAATCTCGAACGCGGCGGGCGGGTGGGGAGCGCACGCTAGCCCCGCGAGCAAGCCCCCGGCCGCGCGCCCCAGCTCCTCGTGTGGCTGAAGCGGTCCCCTGGCGGCGGCCGCACACGCGACCCCCGCGATGCTGTACTGGGCGTTCACGTGGCAGCGGGCGCCGCGGACGACCAGCCCCATGCAGCCGCGGAGCACTGAGATTTACGTGATTTAATGATAAACAATTATGTTTTAAATATGAATGAACTCTCAAAAATACACGAGTTAATTAAGTAGAGAGATTAATATATATACTTCTTGGTAACAAAAAATATAAATACTTACAGGCATTACTCAGATATCTGTAAAACTCATGAAGCAAAAAGTTTTAGATTCTTTTTTGTTTTTTCTAAATGCAATTATTAGTTTACTTTGTGTCGGAAAGTATTCCTCCAAATGGAGAAAATTCAAGTTCGCGCGGTAATTAAATACCTGTGCGTGAAAAACTTCAGTAAGGAGTAGATAAATCAAGACTTGCAGGAAACCTTATGTTTTAATGCTCTTCCATATTCTACAATTACAGGTTTTTGTGCTGGGTTGAAGCGATGAAGAACTTCCACCAATGACGACCCACGCTCGGGACGCCTTACGACAGCAGTAACAAAACAAATGGTTAAAAATCTGAAAAAAATATTATCCGATTTTCGTGTTACTGTCCGTTTTATAGCTGATGAATTGAAGATTTCGATAGGGAGTGATTATAATTTTATACTCCACTAGTTTGATATGAAAAAAGTGTCAGCCCGCTGGGTGCCTAGAATGCTTACAGACGCGCAGAAATAAACCAGACTAAGACTTTCAAAAAGAAATTTAGATTTGTTGCAACAAGATCCTGACCGCTTTCTGGCTCGATTCATAACCATGAATGAAGACTGGCTATACCATTACAATCCTGTAACGAAACAACAGTCCATCACCTAGAAGAGACCGTCATCTCAAACTCTTAAGAATTTTAAGGCCTTTCCATCCGCCGGCAAGATTATGGACTCTCTTTTCTGGGATAGCCAAGGGGTAGTAATGATCGAATACTTCAGTCATGGAGCCACTGTTACGGGTTCTTTATATACAGAACAAATAAAAAATTGCGTGATGAAATATGCAAAAGTTGTTTTGTTTCACCAACGTCTCTGCGCACAGGTGCAAATTTGCGAGGGGAGTCATTGATGATGCTGGCTTTGAATTGATGAAGCAGCCACCGTACTCACCGGACTTCGCTCCTAGTAATTTTAATCTTTCCACAGCTAAAGGAGCACCTCTGAGGTCAGAAATTTAATAATGATGACGCAGTGATCGCTGTACACAATTCTTTAAGGGATCAGGACGAAAGCTTTTTCGAAAAGAAATTTTATGTTTAGAAACAAGATATACCAAGTGTATACTTCTAAAAAGTGACCACGTTGTGAAGTTAAACACACACACACACACAGATTTATATATAATTTTACCTTTTGCACTCTACTGACACCTATACGGTTCCATCAATAACAAATAATCATTTTTTGGGAATTCACCCCATATTATTCAATCAGTTTATACAAATTAGGGGATTACCCGCACATTCTTTTTAAATATTTTTCTGCAATATGTGACACAGTTTACTTTATGTATAAAACTATTATTAAAAATATTGGTTTCCCATAAATAATAAAAATTAATTTTGAGGATTTTGAAAGCAGTGAGAGGGTATTAGATTTTGAGCTTGTTAGTGACAATTTTGTTGATTTGAAGGTGAAAGACATGTTACTCCTTATTATTGCGATACCTGTATAAATGAAACCAAGGATGCATGTGGGAGATAATAATATATGTTCACGCATTTATAATTAAAAAAAAAATGATTCATTAATTTTTTACTGTTTATAAAAATGCCACGGAGTTGCTGGTGGGTGATATGAAATTTTGTGTGGAGTGCAAAAGGTTAATACAAGATTCCTACATCTTAATCGTTCTCACTACTTAATGAATAAATTTTAAAATTTTGCTACAAAAAAGGTAAAAATGCAACACACCTCGCGAAAAAAAATTGTGATATTTATGGACCTAATGGTAATAAATTTGGTTTAAGCGTTTTCAATCCGGAAATTTTTATGCACGTCGCCGTGGACTGTCGCACGGACAAAATTGATGTCATTTTTGAAAAAGTGGAGTAAGATCAGCATATTAGTAGTTACGAAGTAGCTGGAAAACTGGGAATTGACAATAAAACGGATTTGGCGCATTTGAAAAAAGCTGGGTACACAAAAAAGCTCGATATTTCGGTGCCTCATATGCTCACTGAAACAAACCTAATGAACCGTGTACTCATTTGTAACTCTTTATTATGATGTAATGAAATACCGCCAGGCAGTACCATCTTTTCTAAACTGTACAGCGAACAACTGATGAGATTAAAGTAAAAAATTGAGAGAAAGCCGGAATTAATCAACAGAAAGAGTGTGGTTTTTATCATGATAACGCTAGACCTCGCACATCTTTACCCACTCAGTAAAAATTACGAGTCTGACTGGGAGGTGTTAATGCATTCGCCGTATAGTCGTGACCTTGCACTTTCAGATTTTCACCTGTTTCAGTCTTTGCAGAATTCCTTAGGCAGCGTCAGGTTAACATCACGAGAGGACTGCCAAAACCATTTGTTACAGTTTTTTGATCAGAAGCCCCAAAATTTTTATAGCAATGGGACCACGTCCTTACTTTAAAAATGTTAAAAAGTTATCCAACAAAATGGTTCCTACATGCTTTAGTCAAATGTAAATATAGAAACAGAAGAAACTTTTTCTCCAACTTTTAAGACTAGTGCAAAGGCGTAACATTGGTGCTTTCTGTTGGAAACTCTTAGAGAGATCACATAGAAAGAAAACGTCAGGGTTCCCTTTAGTAGACCATCTGAGTCAGCGCCATCACTTCCAATAAAAAAATGTATGATAGCTCGATTATCTTGAGTATTCTTATATACGTATTTTTATGCTCAAATCAGACTTAGACAAGTCAGCTGTTTTTTTTCTTTTTTATTCTCTTTCCCCTGACATGATAATCAGAGACTGTGTTTATCTTTTACCATTAATCGTTTATCAATTTCCTACTATTTCCTATTTTGGTGTTTTAACATTCCTTAATGCCACGAGATCTGTGTATACAATTATACTGGTAAATAGTGACATTGCCTACTTCTTATTTGTTTCTTCTTATCACGATCCTTCCAATTTCTCCACAATATTCCAAAAACAGTTTCCTACTTTCCATATCTTCCATAATTTCCCATATCGAGTCTCTGATTATCTTTTTATTTATTTTGGTTTCTAACTCCATTCTTTTCAGGCCAAAAGCTGGGCATTCTAATAACAGGTGTGGGACATCTTCACTACTATTTGGGTCACATATGCACGACGGGCTCTCCTTGCACCTGAAACGATTCAGGTACTCAGAGAACCCGCCGTGCCCCGTCAACGTCTGGACCAACAAGTCAGCTGTTGTATAGCACACGCTGGAGTTGGGTTCCGCTCATTGGATAGATTTGGCGATACCCCAGGTCCCCTCCACTGATCGACGCTAGTTTACAAAAATAATTAGAGAAGCGGTTGAGATTAGAAAAGATCCTATTACAACCAGGAGGATAGCTATCGCTTGTTAACATTGTGGGATCCGGTAATCGGCGTGTTATCGTCGCTTAAGGAACAATGTGCACCCTTCAAAGGATAATGTTAATTAGTCGCATCGAAATACTGACAGTTCTACAGTGACAGAATAAACACCAATCGAGGATAGGAACTAAAATTCACGCGTCTCGAAGACGACGCTGAACTACATCAGTCTGCCTCGTGATCACCGCCTATGCAACTCGTGTCGAAACGGCGAGGAATATTAGGTATTGTACTTGGTGAATATTTACGAGATATAGACGCGAAAAAGTTTAAATTATAACGTATTTTTAATTATAAAATATTATGTAAATAAAATAATGTGTGGAATTAATATATTTTATGTTTTTAAATAAAATTTGACAGTAAATATTAATACTTCTTACCAGTTGTAAGTAAGTTGACTGCATTAGCGTGGTCTTTGGGCGCGAATGGCGGCGAGGGCGCGGCATCTCCCGCTAAATGTAGCGAGGCCTGCAGTTGCACCTCAAGCTGCTTGTCCAGCTGCTTGGCTAACCGCTCGTCCATCAATGGGCTCTCGCTCTCCGCTTCTTCTGCCTCTCCCTCACCCTGTCCGGTGCTGGTCGACGACGGCTACATTAAGAAAGTTAGCATTAACTCTCAGCCAAAAAAAAAGTTATATAATTTAATAGATATAGTAAGCACCTGTCTATTGCATTTACTTTACATTGTGCTATTTTTTTGAATGAAATCAATTTAACTTTGTTTATAAATAGCCTTACTAGTATGTTACAGGTCCTGTATTTTAGATATGGTATATATTTATATATATATATATACATATATGTATGTGTGTAATACGCCGGTACAATTAGTGTTTTAACACAAGTTTTTCAAAAGTGACGTAATTATTTGCGGTTACTATATCGATAATATCGACCTGGGAAGGATCTTCGTGTGGCTGTACGGCGTGCTGTGACGTTGTCGCGTGTGCGTGTGCGAGAGCTGGACGGAGAGCTGCACGTGCTTGGAACGTCTCGATACTACTCGCTTGCGTGCTGCATGACATCGTTGTTGTAGCAACGCTCTTCACAACTGATCACAAATTAAAAAATGACGTTTAATAACAAACCAAATATATATATATCTAAGAAGTGTAAAGACTACTAAAATATATAACACATTTGCTAATAGACTTTGCCTTTATATCAATAATTTTTGTGAATTTTATGTTTATTTTCACTGGTTTGTGCTTTTGGCATACGTCACTGCATTTAATTTAAATGCTTCGCGATTGGCTGTAGCTGGGTAAAGTTTCGCTGTGCTTTAGTAAAATCACATTGGGTAATTCTGTAGTTTTGAACGGGCTTACCAATGTCGCCGTGCTCGTCGTACAATGCGACTAGACGTGGGCGCACAGACTCTAGAAAGTCCGTTAGCCGCGGTGAGGGTCCTCTCTCCCCGCCCGGGAACATTAATTCCGTGTCAAAGATTGTCATCAGCAAACTGCAAAAGATTTTTTTTATCACCAACTGTTTAATACTTGACTTCAATTTCTCATTATATTAAGTGACTATGAGGAAAAAACTCTACCACCATCCAGACGATCGAACCAGAAATCGAACCCTAGCTTCATAATACAATGCAAACGGTAAACCTCTGTGCCACTGCAGCAGAAACGATAAACATCCTATATATAAGACCTCTATTTTGTAAATGATGAAGATTGACAGAGAAATTATTATATATTTAAATTTTCAAAAGAAGTGGTACTAAGTTAAGATTTTCACAAATTTCTGCACTGATTTTCAAGTATTTTATTTGTGAAGCCTCTTCTTGTAATGTTTAGATATATCAGCGTAACAGTTTCTTTATATTTTATTTCAAAGAGTAAACAGTTCTAAGTCAAAAAATATTTCTATTTATTTTTTAAATAAAATTGCATAATATTGAATTCTCACCAAGCTATTTTTGGCGAAAAAAAAAATATTAAAAAAAAGTTAGTTCTCCGACCTGCCGACAGTTTCTCGCACGTTCTGATAGGGATGCTGAATGAAGTTAGTAGACTCTAGTCTCTTCAAAAGTTCAGCCGCCAGGGGAGCCCCCCGCCACGTCAGCGTTCCTAATGCACCCTGTTTAGTTCATACGAGATAATTTTTTATCAAGCAATATCATAAAATTAATTTATGTATTAGTAATATATATTTATAATATTTTACATGATAAGGCGTCATGAAAAATTATTGTAAATTGTAATGTCTGTTAACATGTATTATTCTTTACAATATTTGTTTTTTGCATTTACTTCTCTGTTTGTAACTAGTAAAATGAATTCACTGAACAATACCTGTATGTTAAATTTATAACTTAGATTTATTTATTTCTGAGATTGAATCTTGTAAATTTTTGTAGATAAACTGTAACAAGACTGATTTGTAATTAATGAAAATATAATAGGCACCCACAGGACAGGCTTTCCTAGTGGCCTCTAGATATCCACCTTCATTGTTCATTTGTTTTGTTAATCATAATAAAACAATAATTTTATTTATTACATTAAAACAGCATTAGTTGCAATTCAGATATTTTTTGTTAAACAGGTTTTTAAGATTATTATAATTAATGATCTATGCGAAATATGAGTATATTATTACTTTTTGCTAGTCACACTGAAGAAAGAAAGAATCACCGATGAAAGGTGTGACACTGTCAGACAATTCTGAAAATAATGAATGAAAAAAAAAATCCAGCAGGACCATGTTTTTATAAATGAATGAACGGTAAGTACAAGTTACCTGCAGTGCGATGAGACGCGCGCACACAACGAACGAGGCGTGTTGGTCGTTAGTACTCGCGTCGGCTTTCTCCGGGGCGCAGAAGTCCAGCAGGCCGCTGAGGATCTCGCCACTTCGCCGCGGGTCCAGCTTATGCACGCCGGTAGCTAGCCCAGTGCCCCAGTCTTCTATTGTCTCAACTGTCACTGCAGTTAAACCTTGAAAATATGCCCACAGACAAATCATTCATTCAAAATAGCCAGTTTATTTTAGTGATTAGCATTTTTTAAGTCAAGTAATTTATACACTAGCACCTTGATTATCCACTCTATACTGTTCACTGTTCTTCAGCTGGGGAAGAAACGGCATAACTAATTCACAAGCAGCATACTGTTTCTGTATTTACATTTAAATATAAGCTAACCTATGAATAATGCAGAATAAACCTGCATTCGAGGTAAAAAAGAGGGGTCGATTTTGGTACCGATTTGGAGAAATAGGTACTACCGCCATTTCAACTTCTCCCTCAAATTTGGAAAAGCTTAAATGACAGTAAGATTTTTAGTGCACCAAGTTAATACCATCCTTATAATATCAATCAGTCCCATAACAGCATTTTTTTTATTCAAGGAAGCGACACGAGTCGTGTAGGTTGTTCCAACGAGGCTTTTGTCAATGAGCACATACCATCATATTGCATTGATACCAAAAGTTCATTGATGAAAAATTCTTGCAGTTATGAAACATTGCTGTCGCTTACCGGCTTTGATGATGTCGAGGGCTGTCCGCTGCATGGTAAGTGCGCGTTCGCGGGGCCAGTACCGCGGTGCGAGCAAGGCCGCGGCCGCCATCTCAGCGGCAAGGCGCTGCGGCGCTTCCTGCGGGTCCCCCGCGCACCGTAACGCGTGTCCCAGCAGCTTGTTCGCAACCCTCTCACCGAATTGTGAAAATAGAAGCTGTAATAAAATATATTAACTTTTTAACCCAGTTACTTAACTACTACAGCAACTTTCATATGGTTACACTACTACTATATAACATCGAATATAAAACACATTTTTACGTGAGAGCTCGCGGATTACCGGATTCGCGAGCCAGTTTCGATGAAGCTGTAATAGTCGTCAATAAGATTAACAGCAGCACATTTTTACGTATTCTTATGCGTCTGAATTGTTGACGTGTGTTATATTGTTATTGTCCATGACTGAGTTTTTAACTATGGTTTTTGTTTATTCTACACTTTATTCGAAGAAATCAGTTGTATTTTTTTTATTGAAAATTTTAAGGTGCGCTCTGTTTTCGATTAAATACGATATTTGTATACTACTTGCTTAGCAGCAGACTCAAACTATCTGGCAAATGAATTCTACCAAAAGTTATCTTAATTCCACTATCAGTTTACATACATAAAATTCTTTGACAATAACAATTTATGCTCACCTTAAACATTGTAAAACGTAAGCCGTTGAATTTATCTTTTCCCTTCTTCTCCTCGACCGTGAGGAAGGCGACTAGACGGTCTACATTAGCATCGTTGTGGAAAAACTCGAACAAGTGTCGTTCGCCCTCCTCCATGTCCTCTACTTTCAACTCGTTGAAGCAATATTGTTCTCGTGACGGTGCTGCTACCTGGCAGTAGTCAAACTTTTGTTAATAAAATATCCTTATAAAGATACTAGTGCAGTAAATAGAATATATTATTTTAGTTTATAACATTAAATGTAAAATATAAATAGGTAATCTAGAAATATAACTTTTTATGTTTATGTGATTTCACGGCTGGGAACATAAAATTATTTAAAAATTGTATTGAAGAAGTAAATGTTCAATAAAACAAAAAAAAAACTATATTCATCAGCTTGTATCAGTTAATAATTATAAATAGGCTTTTCCAAATTTACTCCACTTAGCGCGATCCGCCACCGTGATAATTACCAACCATCCAGCATGGGATCTAATGAACTGCCTGTTGTAGTATAAAAACTAACCTTAAGCTTGTCTGGCCAAGTGTAAAAGCCATAGCAGGGGTTTCTCAACCAAGGCTTGTCCCACTCCTCATCTGTTTGTGGTGTATAGTCTTTCTTCCACATTGCCCATTCGATATCTTTTCTATATCCTAAAAAAGAGTTGTTAATGGTAACATTAGCAAAGATTTTCTTCGGTGGAATGTGAACTGACAAGTACTTATGTACTCGGCAACACTTGTCATAAAACAAAAAAAAAATATTAAATTGGTTTTTAATAACTTTTAACAAAATATTTAAACAAGTTGCTATGAGGGCTGTATTTTACGAAAATGATTAAATAACGACATATAAAAGTGGGCTAAACAGAAAATAAAACAATTTTGCTATCTGTTTCTGGGTGTTAATATTAGGTAGGTATTAAACGAACAGATAACGAGATACAATGATGCAAATAAAGCTATACCTCCCAAAAAGGGTGATACTTTTCAAGTACCTGACTTATTTTAGGTACCAGGCGGAATATAAATAGTAAAAATCCTGTATAAGCCTGGCTTCCTTCATAGAAAGCATAATTCAGCAATATCTTAAACAACAATAAAGGCGCTAAACTAGTCCTCATACCCGGAATATGGACATGGGGTTTAGGCACACCGGCGACCGCGTACGGGTCGACGGTGATCATAAGCATTTTCCTTTTACGCTGCTTGAGGCAAAATGCAACGAGGCGCTGGGCCGCGCGGCGCACCGCGATGTCGTCATGCACCAGCGCGTTCACAATGAAGTGTACCACTTTAGGCGGGTAGGGGGTTTGTAACGACGAGCAGGACATGAGCATTAGCATTGCCAGTTCTAACCGACGCCAAGGTCTGAAAAGTAAAATTAATTAAAACGTTCTTAAGGTAACTAATATTTTATATATATACACACACACACACATATATATATATATATCAACTTTTTAATTATTTTGAATTGGGAATACGTGAATTATTTTAAAAACTTTTTTCGATTTTACACATTTTTTCGTGTTCATTATCAAATTACAATATGGAAGGGGATGGTAAAGAAAGTAGGATTGCATTGATCGCCTTGCACAAAGTGGGTATGGAACCGTCGGTCATATTCCGGACACTTCAAAAGCTTGGTATCAGCCGTATGTTCATATATCGCTGTTAATGCTGTTAAAGTTAGAATTCGTCGAAACCCCATTAGGACGCAAAAAATGTTATCGCGAGAAATGAAGATTCCCGCTAGGAATCTTTCGCGTATTATAAAACGAGACCTGAACCTTGATGCTTATCGTCGATATACAGGACATTCCCTAAATCAATGTTTACAATTAAAGAGAGTGGATCGATCAAAAAGCCCTCCGTCACGATACGCAGGTGAAAGGCATAGAAATCTTCTTTCTTTACCGATGAAAAATTTTCACGATTGAAGAACATTGCAATAAGCAAAATGATAAAGTTTCTGACAGTTTTAAACAAACTGCTCAAGTGGACGGAAAGGTACAACGACATCACCATCCTATCTCAGTGATGGTTTGGTGGGGCGTGTCTCATGAAGGAGTCACAGAACTACATTTTTTTTTGAAAAAGGAGGGAAAACTTCAGCCACAGTGTATCAAGATACTGTTTTGGATCCTATTGTGAAATATATCAGCAATACACTTTTTAAAAATATACCGTGGACTTTCCAACAGGATTCTGCTCTTGGTCAGAAGGCACGAATTACCCATGCCTGGCTTGAAATCAACGTTCCGGACTTTATAAGAGCTGAAGACTGGTCCTCATGTAATCCAGATCTCAACGCCTTAGACTTCAAATTATGGTCAGTTTTAGAGACATGGCCTGTTCTAAGTGACACAGCGACGTTGAGTCATTAAAATCTTTGGAGCGAGCAGTGGCGAAATTTTCCTTGGAAACAGTGCGTAAATCCATAGATTCGTGGCCATACAGATATGAGGCCTGTATAAAAGCCAAAGGTGGCCATTTCGAATAGAATGTTTATTTATTTATTATAAATATGTAGGTATACATTTTAGTAATACTACATTACTTCATAAAAAATGCATTTTCATTTGTAACAGAAATTGTTCTTCCTTTGTGCTTCCTCGCAGCGATCCCTGGGCAACGTCTCGTCTGACCACCGTAACGGAGTGGCAGACAGGCGGCTAACGGACACTGTACGATCGAATACTTTCTCTCAGCGGTTCTTCTCGATTGTTGTCGGCGA
>DWQX01003563.1:0-17409 GCA_018245475.1 Pharmacophagus antenor
CAGTCGTTGTTTAAGAGGCCTCCTAGCTAAATAAAATTACAAATCACCCTCCCCTCCCCCGCCTCTACACAACGCCCCGATTTTCTTTCTGGGTCTCTTACCGCCCCCCTTGAGACCTGCAGCGCCCACAAGGGGGCGTTATGCCCACTTTGGGAAAGACTGTATTAGACGATCGGTAGGTGCAGAATGTATATGTTAATAAGGCGAGTGTCATATTTATTTGATTTTTTGATCTTTACAATAATAACACGCCTAATAACTTACTTTGTCATTGCTTCTGTTGAAGTGATCTCTGTTATCGGGGATAGATTTTTAAACTTCTTATCTAATCCATTACTATACTGGCCATAGTATGCAAGAGGAATTAAATTAAATTTGTATACACTACACATGCGACGTCCACAGTATTGCTAGTAATGACAGTAAAGTTACAAAAATCACTTTTTTATAAATAATCAGGACAATAAGAGAATACCTCAATTTTTTAAAACAAGGTTTCACGCAAAAAAAATAAAAATCCTATAGTTCTAAACAATTTAGGTTACATGGTAAAATACTCCCTTTTGAATACTTGCATGTTCAGTAAAATTCATGTGTAGTAAAAATCGGTCAAAAATTGGGAACATCATAAACATTTTCATTAATGAACAGGTTTAAGATGGCTCCGATTATTGTTTCTAGCCGTGGAGCCCCAAAGGTATTCAAGGAAATTATTACGGAGAATTTTGTATTGTCAAAAGTAATGGAAAACAAATTCCACTAATATGATGATGAAATCCATCTTTAGGAAGATCAAGTATTATGTACGATGTTAAACAACAAACTTATTAAACAAATGTCTACAAATCATGTATATTTTGTTTGTTTATTTTATATATTTATGTGTCCAACAAAGAGAGATGCAATAAAAATTCCGTGGATTTAACCGTTTGCCGATACTGACCTCTTAATTGTTTAGTTTATCAACAAAAACCAGAGATGTATATATGTTACATTAACACGATCACGCCTGGGCGGTATTTAGATTTTTTACTGAGAGTTTGTAAGACGAGTTACGCTTCGTGGTCATTTCGTTTGTACACACTTTGTATAGCGTTAGATTATTTTAGACATTAAATTAGTAGTGTAAGCTTTGGTCGTTAAAATTATCCAAAGAAAAAAATTGTACGACTTTTATTCCAAATACAATTGAGCCTCCTGTAATACGTGTCGCTCCACAACATGGTAAAGGTGACTCAGTGTTCCCGGCTACATTACTTGCAAAGATATATGTATAATTCTCATTTTCAAAAATTTTTTTATAATAAATCAAAAACAAAATAAATGTAAAAATATAGCTTCTTTTTTAAAAATTCATAGCCCGTTACCAAAAAAAAAACATTAAATACATTAGAAATAGCCAATACAACTACTAAACACAACTTATTTCCATAAAGATTACAATGATTTATGCAATAAACGCAACAATATCCGACACAAAAAAAAAATCTTAGAACTAAATAACAAAACCCTTTTCAGATAGTTATAAATAAATAATAAGTAATATATTTGTTACACTCTATATAATTTAAATGTAATAAAATATACATTATTAAAAAAAACAATATGGATATAAATGCTCACAAGTGTAATAAATTAGATACAATAAAGTGATTTTGTATTCCTACTCCCTATTTATTATTCCATAGCCTTATTCGTATTTAAAATCACATGGATATAAATAACTAAGCCTTAATTTAGGAGATTAAAAATATTAACGAGTAACAAAATATTAAGTCGGCGTCTCACTTTTCCTTTTGATTTATTTTAACGTTAAGCACTTTGTTTCTCTGTTTCAACATGTGCCCAAATAACACCGGAAATAACGGAATATACAAAAGCATATAGAATATAAGGAAATAATAATAATTAAAAATTAAATTCCATGAATTTGGCATTGAAACCGTCAATAGTTTTTTTCCATTAATTTCATCTAGGGAATGGTACATACAAAGTAATTCGCCGGTTATCCCAAGTGGATACAACACTAAAAATGTTGAATATCTGCAAAAAGAAGGTTTGAGAAAATTAAAATTAGAAGTCAATGTCAATGTATAAGAAAAGATTTAAAAATTTATTACCTCAAGTATAGAAGAGGCGGTGGAACGGCGTTTATCAAATTAAGCGCATAGTAAGCGTATCGTACTGTTTCAGTAATAGACCAAGCAAGCACGCACAGAGGCAGGCCCGGACTAACTGTAGCGCCTTGCGTAAGTAATAAAATACCGCAAACTAGAAATACGCGGGAGTACACTTGCATAAGAACCACAAACACACCGGAAGGTACCAGCTTTAACGCCGCATTCACAATCTGAAAAGATTTATTCACTTCATATGTTAATCAATTAAAAAGCGTAAGTATAATATACACCGCAAATGAATGTGTTATAAATCGTACATATATTTATGCATAAAAAATATCTACTTATAAATTATGATATAAATGGTTCGCTAAAATTTTTGTTTTTATAAAAATATATGCATTATTTAATTACGTTGCAAATCACTAACTTCAGTGCAGAGGCTGACCAACGTAGTGTTTTTAATGGCTACAAATCCCACAAAACCATGACTTCTCCCCCAGAAGCAGAATATTTTTAGATTTCCTCCGACAACAAAAAAATAAAAATCAGATGCACGGACGATAGAATTTTGCGATAATCGATATACGACCCGAAGATGCGTCAGTTTAATGTCCAATGAATTTGTGCTTTTGGTGAAGGAAGCCAACATGTTCCAACGAATAACAGTTTTGGAGGACATGCAACATCAGCTAACCCGTAATTGGCCGAAATGGTTGATTATGGCCTTGACTTTCTTCTTTTTAACAGAAGGTGTCGAGTCCTAGTAGTAGAATTAAAAAATAGACTTTTTATATATTATACTGGTGTCCCATAAGTCCTTTGAACTGAAAAAAAAATTATATATAAAAAAAAATATATTTATTGTTTAGTAATTAACATTAAAAGGATATTATTTTTTAAAAATCACTTCATCTAAATGTGCTCCATTTCGTTCTTGGCACTCCTGTAAACGACGACTAAAATTTTCTATCACGGCACGGCAAGTACGCTCTGAAATGCTTGACATATGTCGCCGGATATTTTCTTTTAGTTCATCAGTTGACCACGGATTTGTTACGTAGACTTTAGACTTAAGGTAACTCCATAAAAAAAAGTACATTGGATGCAAATCCGGACTACGTAGTAGCCAGGGAATGTTTTCTCTTCGAGATATCACTTTGTTAGGGAAAAGTTGACGGACGATGGGCATAGCAATGTTAGAAGTATGGGCAGTTGCGCTATTTTGGTGAAATCAGGTCCGGGTATTAAAACTTGAAAAATTCTGTAAATGTGGTGTAAAAAATCCTCGATCATTGACACATACCGCTCCGAAATAACACGCAAGACCATGTTCGATCTCAAAAAATTAAGGGCCTACGATGCCATGCGCTGACATAGCCGCCCAAACTGTTACTTTAGGGCTATGTAAGTGCCTTTGATTTTTGCGACGTGGGTTTACGCTACTCCAGTAGCGACTATTTTGCCTATTGACGTGGCCGTTGATGTGTAAGTGAGCCTCATCAGAGAATAACACCTAGTTGAACGAAGTAAAGCGGTTCATCATTTCATTCGCGAAATTAAGTCTATTGGTAGGATCAGTATCTTTTAATTCCTGTAATAACTGAATTTTGCGTGGACGAAATTTCTTATCATTCTTTAAAATGCGCTGTAACGTCGTCTGGGTACATTTAATGCTCTGGAACGCTTGAGAATGGATTGAATAGAATTTTCACAGATGATGACAGAGTACGTCGATGTTTTTCTCGGCCCGATCGTTGTTTATCCAACGTAGAGCCAGTCTCCTCGAACCTTCGGACCCAATTCTTAGTCGTTTGAAGAATAGGATAGTCATTAAACGTGCGTGAATTGTGATACTCTCTATTTAGAGAGTATCACAATTTTCGTTATATATATATATGTCGTTAATTTTAACGACGCGTAGTGGTGGCCGAATCATTGTTGCGATAAAACTCACGTACACAAAATGCTCGATCCGCTCCGGTGAAACGCTCCATGGCGACTGAATTCCGAAAGACCGTTGGTGCTGCCTCTGTACTCTGCGCACCATTTGAAGTTTATTCGAAATTTAAATTTCAAAGAACTTACAGGACATCTTGTATATAGAAATTTCAGCAGCTAGTCTATTTCTGTATTCATGGTTAGTATTGCATTCATATGGCAATATAATAGATAACATAAACCAGCAATATGGCCAGTTCATTTTAGACGTTACATGATAAGTGGTTCGCTTGAAGCTAACAAGGTCATATCATAGCTGAATATTCGGAAGTCCGTTTTATATAAATGATAATAACATTATGAAGTTCATTATTTTTTACCACCTATTAATATTTTTAAAGAGCACATAAAGTTCATTTAAATAACAAACTTTAGACGTTAAATTAACGCATCATATCTTCCACCTTCCTCTTCTCTCATAAATAATGCTTTTTGATATATTTTTACGAATAGTTGGAAAGTAATCAAATTGATTAAATATATGACTCATTAATACCAATCTTTAACCTTATTAACAAATACCATTTATTTGTTATGACAAGTAATTCTTGTGGATTGTACGAATAATTAATTTAATTGTAAATTAATTTTTGGTACACACGAGTATAATACATTATACAAGAGTGTGATAAAGTATGTAAATGTTTATATGTACATATTTATTTTCACTCAAAATATTTTTTCTAGGTGAATTATTAAACACAAAAAATTATGTTATAAAATCAATACAAATTGGACATGAGACTTTGTTTTTAATACACAGATAGATACATTATGTAGTTTTTAAGTAAAAACATCATCATATCAGCCGAAACACGTCCACTGCAGGACAAAGGCCTCCCCCATGGATCGCCACAACGAACGGCTCTGCGCTTCTCTCATCCAGCCTGTTCCAGCGACATTGTTCAAGTCGTCGGTCCATCTTGTGGGAGGTGTGCCAACTCTGCGTTTGCCTACACACGGTCGCCATTCAAGAACATTTCGGCCCCAACGGCCATCTGTACTACGAGCAATGTGCCCCGCCCACAGCCACTTTAGTCTGGCTATATTGAGAGCTATGTCGATAACCTTGGTCCTCCAGCGAATCTCCTCATTTCTGATTTAATTGCATAAGTAAACTCCCAGCATAGCTCTCTCCCTTGCCCTTTGGGACTTTGAGCCTTATTATGAGACCCATTGTGAGCGACCACGTTTCAGATACATATGTCATCACTGGTAACACACACTGGTCAAAGACCTTCGTCTTGAGATACTGCGGTAACTGAGACGAATATATCTTATGCAGCTTCCCGAACGCTGCCCAGCCGAGTTGGATTCCACGATTAACCTATTTACCTAACTGGACTGTTTGTCCCAGGTATACATACTCGTCTACAACTTCGAGTGTAGTGTCTCCTACGTTCACTGGAGTGGGTAATACATGGACGTTTGACATAATCTTCGTCTTATCCATGTTCATTTTGAGACCGACTTGGCGTGAGACTCTACTGAGGTCATCGAGCATACCGCCGAGATCTGCCAGAGTCTCCGCCATGACTACAATATCGTCGGCGAACCGAAGATGCGAAAGGTATTCGCCGTTGATGTTAATGCCATGTTCCCTCAAGTCTAGAAGCTTGAACACGTCCTCCAAACCAGCGAAACACAGTTTCGGAGATATGACGTCTCCCTATCTTACATCTCGCTGCAGTGGAATGGGCTCAGAGCTCTGATTCTGAAGACGGACGGGCATGCTGGCGTTTTCGAATAAGCTCTTTAACACTTTGATGTACCGATAGTCAACTTGACCCCGTTGGAGAGACCGTAGCACTGCCCAGGCTTCGATCGAATTAAACGCTTTTTCATAGTCCACAAGCGCTAAGTATAGAGGCAGGTTGTACTCCTCGGTCTTCTGTATGACCTGCCGCAGCGTATGCATATGATCTATGGTACTAGAGCTTTTACGGAAACCGGCTTGTTCGGAAGGCTGGAAGTCGTCTAGCCTGCGTGCGAGACGATTCGTGATAACTCTAGAAAACAGCTTATAAACATGGCTCAGAAGTGAGATAGGTCTGTAGTTCTTCAGTAGAATTTTATCACCCTTCTTGAAGAAGACCACCACCACACTTCTGTGCCAGCCATGCCTGGGGCGTTTTGCCTTCGCGGATGACAGAACTAAACAGCTTCTGAAGAGCTTTCAGTATCGGTTTTCCACCGGCTTTAAGAAGCTCTGCTATTATTCCGTCATCTCCTGGCGCCTTGTTTTTGAGCTGTTTAAGAGCCGTACTAATCTCGTACAGGCTTACGTCCAGGATGTCTTCAGTTTAGTGTCGGGTTCGATTGGCTCTTGGGTCTTTTGCCATATTGCTGGCAGGTTGTGTCGATGTGAATAACTGTCCGTAGAACATCTCGATTTTCCTTAAGAGCTCAGGTTTAGAAGATACAATCCTACCGTCTTTGGTCTTGAGTTTGGTTAACTGGCTTTGCCCAATTGACAGATCCTTCTCGAACACCTTGGCACCTTTGTTCCGCTTGATAGCCTCTGTGACGATGCTGATATTGTGCTCGCGAAGGACTCGAGTTGGAGACAGAGATCTGTCTATTTAGCTGCCTGTATTGGACCACGTCATCTGGGGACCGCAAAATTCTTCGTCTTTTCTACATAAGCCTGAGTGTCGGGTCTGAGATTTTGTTGGGTTTGCTAGTTTGGAGGGCTTTAAAAGTGTTTTTCCCAACCTTCTGGACAATTTCCACAATCCTGCTGCTGTAGTCATTCACATCTTCGCACTAGCCAACGTATTCGAAGCGGTTGTGCAATTCGAGCTGAAAGCTCTTGGTATTCTGAACTTGCAACAGGTGCTGAACGGAGCGTAGACTTCATTAGTTTGGACCTTTTCAGCTTTGAGTTGACATTCAATGTGCCTCTTACCAACTGGTGATCGCTTCCAGTTTTGACTATGTTTATCATAGAGACATCATTGAATATACGCCGTTTTGTCGACAAGATAAAGTTTATCTCGTTTCGCGTTACGCCGTCTGGAATCACCCATGTCCACTTGCGGTGTTCTCGCATCTTGAAGAAAGAGTTCAACATATAGAGTCCCTCCTTTTCCATGAAGTCAGCAAGCCTCTGACCTCGGGGGTTCCGTTGTCCAATGCCAAATGTCTCCACTTTCAGCTCACTATCGCCTCGTCTACCCAGTTTCGCGATAAAGTCGCCCATGACCACGGTATAGTGAGTTTTGTTGCTCTGGAAATATCCTCATACAATACCTCAACCTCTTCGTCGGTGTGTGACGAGGTCGGTGCGTAAACCTGAATGATCGTCAGTGAATATCTTTCGGTCATTTTGAGTATCAGGTATGCAACTCTGGTCGACACACTACAGATTTTGAAAACGCTGTCGGTGAGCGACTTGTGGACGATAAACTAAACACCGCCCTGGGACCGATGATCGCTCTCCCGGAAATATAGCAACTTACCGGATCGAAGTGTTATCGAGTCCTCTCCCTCTCTTCGGACTTCAGATAGTCCCACAATATCCCAGTGTAGCTTGCTTAATTATTCCTCTAGTTCAACTATCTTCTCGTCGTTTCGCAATTTGCGCATGTTATGTGTTGCCACGGCCAAAGGTCATCGTTGGTGGTAGCCGGATCTCTGCCGGAGATTCTTAGCACCACCTGCCCTACCGTTACCATGACTGCTACCATGGCCAGGACTAGCGGAGCGGCCGGGGACTGGGGGCCGTTTTTTTTAGTGTTATTCATTGGGGGTTTTGCCGTAATCGCCACGCTTGGCAGGCGGGTTGGCGATCGCTGTGATATGGTAGTGTTATATATACATGAGGGACGCTGCTGCCCATCCCCTGATTTTCTATTAGTCGCCTTTTACGACACCCGCGGAAAGTGATGGGTTGTCACTATTCTAAACCAGTGCCAAATGGCCGAGTAAAAAAATTATTAACAAATAATAGAAAAACACCCTAGATTAGAAAGACCGAAACAACTTAATAGAGCACAATTGTAACCCCCACCCAAGAAGAATTATTATAAGTTTAACAAGTGCATTTATGTGCTCGTTCATAAGCTTGTGTGTACCTGTCTGTCTATGACATCGCCGCATCTTGTACGGTGGTTCAAGCCTTTAGTTCGATTATGAAAATATTTTTCTTTTTTAGAAAGGTGCCTCGGTCGAGATTATTTTTAACACTACAGTTTCCGAAAATAGAGAGTGAAATAGTATTTTTTATAATGATGGACAATATAGTTATAATTTATATTAACAGAAACAAAGAGATCATGAAGACAAAATCAATGTTTAATAAAATTATTAATGTAACTAGTCTAACAAAATAACATTCAAAATAATATCTGGGCTGTGATGCCATACAGTGGCATGCTCAAGTACTTAAATACACATCTACATACTACATAAAAATATTAACACATGAGGTGATTCGTCAATTTTTATTTTTATCTTTATAAATGTGTTTAGGCTTTGTAGCAATTATGATTTATTAATTTTAGTGCACTATATAGCTTAAATGAGGTGCTGAGTTTTCGGGCTTGGATAGTAAAAAGGTGCTATGAATTAGGCCCATCAAATAAATTACCAAAGTAAAATATATATGTAAATTTTATTATGATGATAGGTTTCAAATATTCATGCAGATATACATACTACACAAGTACTTATATTTCCAGTCACAATCTGATTATAACAATTGCAATTATTTTAATGAGAACATCATAAAAATCCATAAGCACACAATATGTTCAGTAAATTTCTTAAATGATTTCAAATCCATACCAAATAAAAATAACTAAATATTATATGTACATGTAAAATTATGTAAATACTATTCATTATACCTCTACACATCTTTCAATCCAATGACCTTTCACCATTATATTCAATTGTTCATATGGTAAACCTGTATTTTGTTTGTATTCTAACTCATTGTGTAACAATGTTAATCTAATTGTTTTATAATGAATTTGTTTTAACTAGCAAATGTTGTATTGCCTTGTACTGCGATATATTATTACTGTTCTAATGATATAAATTTGCCTTTACACACAAATTTCACATTACAATAAACTACAATTAGACTGATAATGATGATGCTTCACAAAGCTCTCCGAGAACATTCTGACCCTCACATATTGACAGCCTGTATACAACAATACTCCTATGTAGACAGATTGACAATATGAGGATTGGTGGTACAAGACAGGA
This sequence comes from Pharmacophagus antenor, assembly GCA_018245475.1. Classification (NCBI taxonomy): domain Eukaryota; kingdom Metazoa; phylum Arthropoda; class Insecta; order Lepidoptera; family Papilionidae; genus Pharmacophagus; species Pharmacophagus antenor. The sequence continues at coordinate 9,339 of DWQX01003563.1, forward strand.
AGAGGCAATAGTACCATACAAGCCAAAAAGCTCCACATATCCCAGTTAATTATTAGTGTACACAAAATTTAATAATTAGTAATTGATAAAAAGTATTGACAAGACCACAAAGATAAAAGTAGAAAAATTCATGTCATGTGTTAATGTTTTCTTATTATGTGTCTTTAACTGCTCAGTCTTAACCTTAAGGCATGCCACTGTACCCAGGTGGGTTCATAAAAACTCTACCACTAGCCAAACTATAACCTCTCAAGTATGAGACAAGTAGGTAACCTCTGCCATGTTGCATTTTGAGGTAGTCAAAGTTCAATACCTTCTCTACTTAAATTTAAACATTGATAGAATAGAGGTTTAATGGTTAGTTACATAATATACAATATTCCTAATAATAATTGTAAGAAATTTTATTCAAATTTAAGATCAATAGGAGGACAACAAGTGTATGAATAATATATTTACAATAAGTTACTGGAGTAAATAACTAACTTGCCTTGTAAATTTAATAGTATCATAGTAAATATAAAAGTGATTATTAATAATTTAAATAATAATATTGTATAACATATACACACCTCTAGCAATGCAGCGTTTTGGAAAATTATAATAGACCATTTAATTTGCTCCCAGTATGTATCTAAAGTGGCACGATTTAAGAAGTGAACTAAGGACTGCCACAATATATAAAACCACCTGAAAAAAAAAATTACTTTGTCATTCTTTCGTTTTCTAGTTCACTACACCACAAAGTTCCAAATACTTTGAACAGTAGTTAACAATGATCAAAAATCATGAATGATAGTTTACTGGTGTACAATATGAGAAAATGTATACATTTCATAATATTAAAAAAATACAAGAATATAAGACAGTTTTTAAAAGTACAAATACTTCACTCTCACCCTACTGTCTGGATTATATTATATGATAAAAGATATAACTTTCCAAGTACCGAAGTTTCAAAAGAAACTTTGATTTTTTTCACAACATTTTCCGTCATTTTATTAATATATTTCACGATTTAATAGGAAAATATTAAATTAAAGTGACCGCTAAAACAGGCAAACCCAAAAAAATACAGCAACTCTCTACCGACTGCTTAAACTTAACCAAGTTTGACTTTAATATGACATTAGAGGATAGAAGCGCCAATCATAAATTAATACTAGCAATAAGGCTCCAACTAGACTTGTGACATATTTATCATATCAGGTAAAATACTAAATATTTAAAATTAATAGTCTGTGGCTGTGACACGATATCAGTCGTAACTGCTACTGTTATTTTTAACAACTTACTGTACGTAATCATAGTGACTTGTAACAACGATTAATAAATATTGTAGTTACATTATCGCGATTATTAAAAATACTACATCATTCTCTGTTGCACATAGCATATTCTATTAAGGTAAAAGCGATAAAGTTGTTATTTATACTAGTTACGCCATTTCGTGTTACAGCTACGAATTTTTCAAAGTGGAAAATATAATAGTGTTTTATTTATTTAAGACAAAAAAAAAACAAAAGTTGTTGATATTTCTGCGAAAATAAATTCAACAAATCAGATACTGTATTTCGTTTTTTACAATTATAATTCCTATGCAATATATTTAAAATAGAAGAGGAAATACTTTCAACTTAAACCTAAAACATACCATAGTAACTCCACCTAATAACTAAACCATAAAACATTTATTGATGTACAATGTCTCATATAATATTTCTGTATTAACACATGTAGGTAATAGTGACGAAAGAAAAGAATTTTTTAAATATTATGTTAAAATTTTACCAAAATTAAGAAATAGTTGTGTTTTTAATTTATTTTCTGAAACTATCTTTAATTACTTTTATTTAATAGAAGAAAATTACAGCGAATTAGATATGTTATAAAAAAATTTTTGAATTATTTTTTATGCTAAAAGTAATTTTAGACTTTTAGGTTATTATTAACGTTATACGTTATTTCGTGATCGGAATAGGTTCAATAAAACTAAACTGAGGAAGAGAGTCAAAAAGTGGAGACATCTTCCGGGACTTTAAAAAATATTTATAATACTGTAAAACAATTAGATTCTTAAAATAAATGTTGTCTTAATAATATTCTTTTTTCAGGACTTCTCCGGCACATAACTTAAATATTTACATTCAAAATGTAAATTTTGTAAAAATCGATTTTACCTTAGTTTTTGTCTATTACAATCGGTAGGTATAAATAAAAAAAAATGCATTTTGGAGATATATAGTAATACTTAATCTCTTAGAAAATTACTCTATTTCACCAAAATTAACGAAATATATCGAAACGAAATTTAAACGAAGTTTAGTTTTAGCGAAACAGCTCTGTTCGAAGATAACGAATTTTGCAACTGACCAAGTCGGTTTTTAGGTACATAGTTTTAACTTGAATACATATTTTTTATATTACTACTTAAATTTTGAAAAATATTGCAAGTTTTTATTAGTTTGATTGGATAGATTTAGATGCATTTTGATTTGTTTTTGTTCTTTTATTTATATAATATTCAAATTATTTAAAACAAAACAAAAGGCAGAATCTAATTGTTATACGATAGCACTAACAGTTTTTATATATTTAAGTATTGTCCCGAAAGATGTCCCGAAAAAAAAACAATTTTAACAAAGTCTCCACTTTTTGACTCTGTTCTTCAAAATTTAGGTAAATATATTCCGATCACTGGTAATTTAAGATTAGATAGTAATTTACAAAAATCTTAAAGTAATTTACAGTTTAGTGTTTTTTCTATAATGGCTAATAAAAATTTAGTATAACATAGGACCATTTTTTGGATATTGGTATCTTGCAGGTGTATTATATGTAAAATGAATATATCGTTTCGCTCTTTGATTTTGATTTTGAAAAATCTTCTACTGTAGAAGTAGTGAAAACAATTCAAAGAAATGTTCCTCTAATTTCCGTTACTGACGATGCCAGCGCAGCGACTTCGTCCACTGCTGAAGAAATGACCACCAGTGCTAATTTAAATACTAACGTTACCCTAGAAAGATATTAGATAAAAAAAGTGTTTATACATGATTTTCAAATATTAAGAATTGTGGAAAACGGGTTTCAAAGAATTAATGGAGTTTGGTCTTACAACATGCACTATTCCGTCAAGGAAATACATTGTAAATAGTTTATTACCAGCATTTTATAAAACAAAATGTAAAATTAAAAAAAAATATATAATAAGATGACCGAACAAACTATAAATTTGAAAAATCAAAAATGTAGATAAATGTCCGGTTTATAATGTTTGTGTAAATATCTTGATAAGTTTTTTAAAAATGCTTTAGGACTGATATTTACAATATTATATTGTTAGGGTTCCCTGCCCAGACATTCGGAACCGTATTGCTCAGACTCCACCGTCCACTTAACTGTCCCTCTGTCAATGGCTTCTATCCCGTAAACCGTAATAGTTAGAAAATTTAAATATTCACAGATTATGTATTTCTGTTGCCGCTACAACAGCAAATATAAAAAATTATGTAATACTTTAAAAAATGTGTATTATTAGTGTTCAATCGCCAATTCTCTCCAACTATTATAGATAAATGCTTACATTAAATTTTAAAACAATTGTAACACACTGTTTTGGCAATTAAACACACTGAAATTAATATTTATTAACTATTTTACAGAAAAACAATGTAAGTTTTTGTTAGCGAACAACCCCTTTTATTTGGACGAAAATTACGATAGAATACAACCGCTATAGAGTTTCTATTACAAACATTAAAATTTTATTTAATCTAATTTCTTTTCAAAATATTTGTTGTTATTACATATTACTAACAACTTTTACGACAATTAATAAAAAACAAATGTTTAATTTATCAATGAAAAAATTAACTCCTTTAGCTAACATAAGCTTCTCGGTCCTGAGTAGCCGTTCGCGCATCACGCTGTCAGCTACTCCGCAAACGATTGTATGGCCTATTAATTCTCCCTCCAAATGATCGAATTCACAAATTTAGTTGAGAAGCCTTAAGGAAGTACCGTATTCGTCTATCGATTCACCAGACTCTTGACATCTCGTGAAGAATTTAAATCTAGATTGCTGAATTTTTTCACTAAGACCTTGATGTTCTCTGGATGTTCATGTTTCATGAATTTAAAAGTTGTATGTACATCGTACCCTTCATGGCTTATTAAGTTCAGCAATAAGCTACTTTGCTCCTCCGCGGCTTCCTCGTAAAAGCCTTTAAGAACACTTGGAACTGACAATACGACTTCTGCCAGGCGTCCGTTCAAACAGCAGGCCCATCTCATATCATCTACCTATCTACCCAATTTTAGATCTGGACGCGGTCGAGCATGCTCCGTATTTATTAAAAAAAATTTAGCACTGGCACTGACTAAAATTATTAATTTTTAATGTTATTAGCCGCTGTCACCGTGTAATGGAACGTCGTGGTAATCAATACTGATTTATATCATAATGTAACCCACTCATAAAATGTATTCACAATTTTTATCATATATTTGCAGATACATCAAACATATTCCACTACATTAATAAAATAGAATGTTTGTATAAACTTGATTTAATTAAAATATGATTTTATTGATATAAATATATATATATACATATTTAATGGATAGATAAAGTGAAATACAATTTTCTATTAGTTTTGATTTGCACTTGCCATCAACATTAAAATAACTTTTTCATCATTTAAGTCCTAAAAGTTGTATTACATGTGTAAAAAGTATCAATCAACCTCATTTTAAGAAAATGAAGATGGATAAGTTAAAAAAAAAGTACTAAGTTAACAGATAATTATGTTTTTAAGGCTTATATCCAGTGCACCCTGATATGTACAAAATTATTTAAAAAAATATGGAACATATTTCTTTGAATAAAATTTTATCAGATTTTTATAGGTAAAAATAAAGTCCTAATTTTATAACTTCTATATATTACTCATGCAATAAAATGAAATTATTAGTACTGCACTACGAACACTCGTCGACGAAGAAGGGGCTAAAATTGAGAAATTAAGCTTCGCAGAAAGCTTAAAGAGCGCATCTCCGTTGACGTTACCGCCAATGGGGTCCCAGGAGTTATGCCTGCTGTTGAAATCGCCAGCAAGCAACACTGAAGGTCTGCGGTCTAAAAGACACCATAGGTCGGAATGGAGAATCGCCTTTGTGGGAAATAGATAGGTCGAGGTTATGACGAGACAGGGATGGTCTATGAGGCCGACTTTGCACGCCGAGACTTCTAAGTTCCCTTATTGCGAAAGATCTACAGGTATGTAGTACCTCTTGAAGTATATGATGGTGCCACCCGTTTTGTTGGTTTACCTATAGTTCCGAATGAGACGTCTATTGAACTAACATGACATAGATGTTTTGTAGCCTAACAAATGCACTGATCTCTTCCTTCTGAGAAAAAAATCCGTCAGCATTAAACGCCGCGATGGTAAACGATCTGAGTTTGACCTGACCTAACACCTTAGAGAGCATGAGCCTAATCTAAGATTCCTAATTGACGCGGATTCCGGAGTCCGTACTAGGCGAAGTCCGCCTCTAACGCGCAAACCGTAACATAGTGCTCTGAATATACCACTTAGCGTTCATTCCCGCTCTTGGCGACACGAAGTTTAACTGCTAAGAGAAAAATGTCTTGCATGTTAATGCCCACGAGACAGCTGAACAAAGTAGCTGTCTTGCGCAGGGCTTCACTGCAACCTGGCTGCGGGCCCGGAAGAGGCCTTTCTGGCCGAAGGTGGGCGCAGCGTTGAGAGGGGATTATCCATGCCGGTTTCGGAGCGTATGTGCGGGGCCTAGGCTGAGAGGCCGAAAAGGCTGTACAGCCACCTAATATTAAATATGGCCTTGCCCTCCAGTATTAGAGTGTTCATAATTAGGGGGATACCTTTTTCTTTATTTTTTTTGATATCCATTGGGATATATTTTCCCAATGGATCCTTTTATCCTCCGATATAGATGATCGGAGCCCTCATTTCCTATGTTTTATTTGGTATTTTTAACTTAACTTAAAATATTTGTATTTATTTTACTTAAAATTGTTACTACAATCTTATTTTACTTGTTTTATCTTAATTTTCTTATTCTACTTTGCTTAGGTCTATTTATTGCGATATCATTTTATATATAATCATTATTTCTACTTATCACTATTCTTATAATTCTTTGCATCATCTTAATAAAATCTTTTGCTTGTTTATTATCTTGAATCAGTTGTAGTTCTTAATCTATTTTTGGTTTCTAATTCGGTTTAATCGTTGTCGTTATTTGGTTTCTGTTTTGGATTTGTAGTAGAGTAGTTATTTTTAGAGGCTGATGTGAGGTTTTTAAAATTTTTCTGTCTCTACTCTACTATTCGGATGGTGTCCGAAGAACATGGGTGAGCCTTAGCAATATGCTATGGTACATCTTGCCACGGATTCCCATTTTCTCCGGATTGGGCAATCTGTCCTGAAGGCATTATGATCAAGTTTTGCTTTTGCACAGTTGCGGCACTTGCGCTCCATTGTACGGTTTGGGCAGTCGACCTTTAGATGCTGACCGCCGCAGTGGCTACAGGCATCGGCTGTTTCGGTGCACAGCCTTTTGGTATACCCGTAGCCCAGGCACTTCGAACACTGGATTAAAAGTGACTGATTTGTCATCTTAACCCGTTGAAGATCGACGTGCACTACTCCCGCTTCAGTGAAGCTGCACCAGATTTACGGGGACACCCTTAGCACCACATGAGTGGTTTGATTAATATTATTAGTTTTCTTTCTGTATTTAATTTCTATCCTGTCTGTTTCTGGTGATATGTTGCTTCAAAAATTTGCTTATTTTGCGCCCTCAATGCTTTGATGATGATGATGATATCCTCGTCGGTGTTGTACTGCATTACGTCGGTAAGTATTATAAGGAGATCTTTATTTTTAATTCCTTCAACGTTTAAGCATTTATTCGCCTTCTTTAATTTTTATGTGATTTTCCAATTCTTTCTCTGAGTTGAATCTCATTATTATTTTTTTGTCTTTGGTTTCCTTTAATCTGTGTACTTTAACTCCTTCTCCATCTATTGCTTTTCTTAATTTTTCTATGACTTAGTCTCTTGTGTCTATATCATCCACCGAGGTGATTGCTATCGAGTGAACGGCTGCTTCTTCGGTTCGCAGTCTCCTCAGTGGTCCTGCAACTACGTTTGCCCCTTTTTCCTGTTTCAGTTCTTCTCTAAGTTTTACAATTTTCTTTTCTTCCTTCTCTGACTATTCTACCATTTTCTTCTAATTTTTCCATTACTCTATTTTCTAGTTCTTTAAGTTCTATTGTATTGTTCGGTGATTCTATTATTTTTATTTCTGAGTCAAAGTCTATCTGCTGTCTTCTATATTGTGAGGAATTGGTGTTGTGTTCGGCGTCTCTTACTAACTTATACAACCGATCTATTGCGCTCCAGACCTCCTCCTTGATTTTTGTTTTAGTATTACGGACTTCCGGAGATTGTTCCTGGCTTTTTGTACGCATGCTCGGGCTTCAGTCAGCCGACCTGCGTACTGGCCAGGTTCAATTCTGGCTTCGACTATTTCCAAGCTTTTTTAGTTCCTTCATTGAGCTACCATATGGTTAAGATTTTTGTAAAACAACGACATCCTTCTAGCTAAGCTAGATTACTTTAGTTTGGCGTGGGATTGGTTCTCATCTTATCTTCGTGGGCGACTGCAGGCAGTTCGCACGAGTCAGTCGACTTCCGATTGGTGTGCATTGTCTGCGGGCGTTTCTCAAGGCGGAATTGTTTCACCTCTTTTATTTTCGCTGTTTAGTAACCTCATCACTTCCCTTATTCACTACTCGTACCATCTTTATGCCGACGATCTACAAATTTATGCCCAAGTAGATGCTGCGAATATTAATGATGTCGTTGATCTAATAAACGGTGATCTTGCTTGGATTCTTGACTGGAGCACCAAATTTGGTATTAATATCAACTCATCAAAATATCAGGCCATAATCATAGGAAGTTCTAGACATCTGTCGCAATTAAACAAAGACTCTTTGTCCCCTATCATATTAAATA
>DWQX01003564.1:0-17408 GCA_018245475.1 Pharmacophagus antenor
ATATATACATATATTATTAGTTACGACTATATCGTCAACGATAGATACATATTTTTATTAATATAATATATTAATATTGAACAGAGCCGGTGGAAACCGAAATATAATGCACAATTTTTAAAACACAAGCATGGATTCGTTGGACTTGCTGCAACAGGAACGAATAAAACTTTAGAATGCGTTCCGAATCATAGGTGATATATTCGCAAAATTTAAAGTAATAAGTCGATGTGAAATCATCAACATATAGGAATTAAGTTTAAGACAATATAAGAATACCGTACACCTTGGATACAGAATTGTGAGAACGAAAGGAGATACGTATACCGCATGCTAAGGATACGCTTCTAACACTATCCGGCTGCAAAGTTTGAGTAAAACTAGATTCTCTTATTTCACACAATGCATCGAAATGGTGGATGTGCCACATTTGCTGCCTGAGTGTGTCAGGAGGCGAGAGGGAGGCCTTAATGGAGGAGGTACTTAATGATTTTTTTATAAATATTATGTGATGTGCCCATTGAGCAGCTCTCCATCCGATCAAACGGCCCATGCGGCTGAAAGCCTGCGTCATTTGATCTCTGTCATTAAATAATGATTCATATTCTATTATTATCTTTCATTATAAACAGATAGTTAAACGTTCAAAACGTGTATTTAAATAGAAAACGCTACGAACGTGCGAAACTGAACAGCGCAAACGTTATATTTAAGTGAAAAAAAAAATTTATATTAACGTCAACGAACTTATAATAATAATATTTATGTATAAAAATAAACAGCTTACGCTGTAACTATACTAGTAATATTGCCGTAACAATTTATAATAAAGTTATCTACTTTCGACTGTAATTACATTAAGATAGGCGATTTTCCGATTACAGTTAACCGTTCAATAATCGCACTTAAAGACACCATGTTAAGGGCTAAATTGTCGAAGCAGCGGCGGGTCGTCATTGACATACATTATTCCGCCTCGCAATACCGAGATAGCTTCGCATTACGGAGACAAAAGAAAGCCGGCTGGCGTAAATAAATGAGAAACGAAAAAAACATATTTATATATGTCTATATATATATATATATTCCGTGTTCCATTTGAAATATTCTTAGCGCATACAAAAGTTATATATCACGATGCTTAGCTTCATACACGTCTTACTTTCCAGTCCACTCGCTGCGGGGCCCACAAGGTATGGACGCCGGGCGTGTCGTCAAGAAAATGAATGTTACATCATGCTAACCAAGAGAAAATGGTAACACAAAAGCGTGCCACGAATGCACCGCGGTCCCGTTTCAACTCATTGCGAAATAATTTTTCTTTCGCATAAACACGAATGCTTCAGCGCCGACAGAATTCCGTTTCATCAAATACTTGTGTGATTAAAATGTACATACAATTTGTATTATTAAAATAAACATTGATTCCTACAAACGATATCAAAATAAACATATCACTGAATATGAAAGTATTTTATGGTATTATTTATATGTAGAAACGTCTTTTTTAAGCAATCAATATCTATTCGTTATTGTGAAAATATATAAAAAAAAGCATACAATTAATAAGTAATAAATATAAATGATTGGTCAAATAATTGTTCACTATAAATATTACGCAAATTAATAATTTAATTTTGTATATATTTAATTCGTAACTTTAAGGATTTTCCGATGTTAATTCACTGTGCTTGTACAAAGGGAATATAATAAAAATATATACGTGAACAAATTTACATTCCGGTGGACGCAATCTATTGTCGAATTTCAATCAATTATTTTAATCGATGTTTCTTTTATTTTCTCATTACGAATAGAATGATTTTGAAATTTGCCGAATGTGTATTAACAAAGTTGAAAAATATAAGAAGAATCGCACCAAAAATTCATCAATTCACTGCTCGCGTTTATATTTTTCATTAAAACTTATGCAGACGCTTAAACAGAAAGAAATTAAAACCAGAAATCAACAAAACAGCAACTAGAAGAAGTACATAATCGATTCGAAAACCGCCACCTTTTCGACGTTTGAGAGGTGTACAATTTATTATCAATGTTTATAGAAACATTGCATATATCTAAACAAGTACCTACGATACGTAAGTTATAAATGCGAACCGACCGTACGTCACGTGAACAGAATATGACAATTTCAGTGATGACTATTTAATTACTTTATACGTAGTGGAACGGGCGTAATTAAAACCTCGCCGCGAACTCAGCTGAGGGGGGCGGTATTCTCATAGGGGGATTGCGGTATAAAATTAGTGGCCTTTGCATCGCACACCGCTGGCTGCGCGAAAAACCTAGGCCCGCCTTTCGACGTGATGCTTTTTCATTTATTTATTTTTTAACGGTTAACAATCGAACGCTTGTCCAACGAGTTTCAAATTATTTTTAATGACAACGATAAGGTAAGGTGTTGATACGAGCGCTCGCCTAGAATTATCCTCGATCGCGTACAAATGCGTGACTATCGGAATACAGCGATGCTGTTATAGCGGCAGATTAATGTCGACAGTGGTAACTAGACAAACCGATATGAAAAAAACTACTTGAACTAGAGACCTGGATAAGATAAGGGACCCTAAAGCTTATATTTATAATATAATCATTGATGGACCAAAGTACAGTAGACCCCACTATAACACGATTTCGTGTCGCACAACAGCTGTTCTCCCCAACTTAAAGCGGGGATTCCCCATATTTTTTGGAAAGCGTGCTCTAAAAACGCTAATTCTCACCTTATTAATTGAGATATGATTCGTAGTATGTTTTGTTTCATTTAAAATTTTCCTAATCTGATTTTAATTAAAACATTTTTTTTTTATCAGTTACGTGTTAACACTCGGCCACGATTTCACCTGATGATGAGTGATTTTGAGGCCGCTGGTGTTGAAGCGTGTTCGCCCAGAATACATCCGGCTCTCACATGTATGACTGCCGGAACACAGCCATGCTGTGCGGCAGACTGACATTGAGGTTAGTAGGTAACCAGGCAGGTTTGAAATATCCCATCACTATCTAGATTCCACCACTCCTGAGCCCGGGACGTCTACGTTACAAAACGAGCGGCTAAATCACTTTACCATGGTGTTAGTCAAATTTATATTTCGTACTAAAAAAAAAACTTTTCCTTAATTTTTCCATCGAACCCGTCTTTTAATGAGAAAAGTTTAAAGTGAATGTTTGTGCATAACGCTTCGTGCGAGGTCAGCGCGTTTTCCTGTAATTAGTACACCATGCTATAGGGGCCACTGTAATTCTCATAGATACATATTGATTTCGGGCAGCCAGCCAGATTGAACACTAGACTAGAAGATGATTACATCAAAGGTTAAATCAATGTTTTCTCTTGGACTTTGTCAATTAGCTGCATTATTGCATTCCCACATTTTCTAATTAAACAAATAGTAAAAAGTATAAAACACTGTTCTCAGTTTTCAGGCAAGAAATGAAGTGATTATTTTGTCGTTGTAGATTTTAGATGGCTTCGGATTTTCTTGATATAAAATTTCTTTAATTTTGTGATCTGGGTGTATTCTTCTTTCCATGAGAGAACGAAGCTGGAATGACGTTTTTTTTTTACATTTTGCACACGTCCAAGATAGAAACGAGTAAATTTTTTAATTATTATCGGCCTGGCGTTTTACTATTTAAGTCGTTTAATAAAGAGACCTATGGGCCAACAGTCAGAAATAATAGAATAAATTCACACTTTTCACTGAACTTTTCATCTTTTTAATACGTAAACACAACATTAATGAATACAATTTATGAAACGCTTTGCAAGCGATGTTAGTTGAACCACATTACGAAGCAACACGTGATATTTTTTACGTTCTCGCAATTAACAACGGCCTTTTGCAGTGTCTGTGTATTAATACAATTTGTATAACTCTCATTCCCAGAATAATAAAACATTCCCGTGGGATTAAATATACACTGTTTGGTTTAACGAAATACCGCTAGATGGCGCTACCCAAAAACTTCTGTTTCAACATTTCATGAACGCAATACAATCGGAAAATCCCGTGCTATCAACTGCTGCTGCGGCTTGGTTCGAAGAAGTTTGCTGTGTTAGACTTTTTGACGACTGTTTTATCTGAACTGGCACACTAGTCCGGTGATCCGTTAGCTCACTGTGACATAGAGAATGGTACGCAACTTAAAAAATTAACTGAAGTAATAAAAGGTAACACGGCAATCATCGTCTGTTAGGCGGTACGCAGTTCGCAGGGAGACCTAGTGTTACCCCTGCCATTAGTCGCTGGCAGGGGTGAGTTCCCCCCCCCCCGAACCCAACCCTTCGGCCCCTGACAGCGGTCGAGACGGTGCGTAACGCATGCCCTACCATAAAATAAAAAGGGACAGCTGATATAATTGCAAAATCGATAAATAAACCTCTCAATGACTCGCTCACTTTATAATATCTGTAACATTTGACCGCCAATATTTACCACAAGTCCCGCTTGCGACGTTTTGCTTTCGAACGCCGACGAATTAAGTGAAACGACGCAGTTAGGAATGTAAAAAATGTTTGCCTTCCAAGACTTTCTTAGTAATGACGTGATGGCGGCAATAATTTTTCATTATCAGCCCGTGTCAGTCAACCGCGGTCTTCCCCGACTACTATCATACGCGGTCTGCTCTCCTCTTCCATTGCTAGTGTTTCAAGCGGAAAACTTATCTTCAAAGCTTAATCATGAATCGTATTACTTCGTAAAGAAGCCTACTTCTGTGAACTTTTGATTGAGAAAAAGATTTCATTTTATTAATTTTTATTTATTACTGTTTTTCGATTGTTAATTAGGATATAATGGATGTGTTTAGATCGATTGATTACATTTTAATAAGAAATTTAAATAAGATATTGAAGTGAAAAATTGTGATGTAAGTAAGATGGTTGTCTGGAAGAGACTGCTTTCAGCAGTAAGACCGCCTTTTGCACTGCCGTCCTATTCTTTTACTTCGCTCTATTTGTAACACTTACTTTCTTGTATTTTGCTTAATGTGTATTTTTTGTCTTATTTATTTTCGTTATGCAATAAAGACTATTCTATTCTATTCTATTCTATTTAAGATGGTCCGGTGCCACGGTAATCATGACATACGGATGGTGTTTACGTCCATTCGAAACCATCCAGCTCACGTATTACTCTTAACGACAATTTGTTATGTACCAGCGTTCCTTTGGACCGGCCTACGCACATTCGCATACTTAAACTTCTGCGGCGCTGTTTTCCAATCTATCCGTTTCAACGTACCACTTCGGAGTGAAATTTTTTCCCACGTCTCCCTCGACCCATGCGATCTTTATCCAATGCCCGCCAAAAACAAATGGAAACTGAGAAATGCAATTAATGACATTAGCTGATTTAAAAAAAAAAAAAAGCCACCGATCGCTCCTCGTAAATGAGAGAATTGCCCCCGCGTGGGGCCTGCGCACCACGTTGGGATGCATTTGCCTGCTGTCACATAAGATCGTGTGTGATCGAGCAATAAACTAATTATTTTCATAGATTACCCGTGACCGCAGCCATCGATAAATAAATATAGAAATCGAGAATCGCTTTCTTCTCGCACAACATTTACTATGGTTTACGTTAGATACAGTTTTTATTGTGAACGTTTAACGGGGACTGACGTCAATTAATCATTAATAAAAACATTACTGTTGCAATTATCCCACCTAACGTATTCCGATCTGATACATTAAGCCGGATTGGTCATCGGAATCGGTCTTGCGTTGAATTTTAGACGTTATAATACCCGATAGATTTAAGCGAACTCTTAAATTAACGAAATGAGCGTAAAATGATAAATTATCTATTAATCTGATAAAGCGAACACTCATCGTACATAATGCTATCGAAACGAAATCAACGTCGATTCATTTCGGTCTACTTAAGGTGTAATTGTAATTATACGTAATTGATAATGATTTTATAAATAGCTTATGTATGTATGAAAATATTATCGGTGTATAATCTTGAAATTAATAAAACTTCTTACGCACCCAGGGTTGACTGGCAGAGAATGCCCAAAGGCATTAAGTCCGCCCTTGTTACACCAAATTGTGGGAAACATAAAGTTTTTAAATAAATAAATAACAATTTAAATCATTTCATGACGCTGTATAAAAAAAAATATAAATTAAAAAAATAAAATAAAGACCGTCTGCTTTCGAGGCGCAGTGGTTTAACGCTTGTTTTGTAGTTCCAAGATTGATTTCCGTGCTAAATGAGTACTTGTGGATAATACTGCCGTTTTGGCAGCTGTATGGCTAGCGACTATAATATCAGTTGGCCATCATAACAGCATTGCTGCGTTCACGCTTAACATCTATGGCCTCGTGTCACTTAAAATCAGGTGATATCTTGATCAATCGTTAGCCTAAAAAGTGATAAAACATTAATGCGAAATTATACCCGCGATAAACTTTCGAGAGAATATAATAAGAAGTAAAATATTGTATAAATAATATAAGGACTTCCGTAAAACTTTCTTATGTATTAATCCTGATTGAAAATCTTATAAAACAATTCGTAGAGCAGTATGTGCGTGATGCGTCAACAGACGTACATACGGACACTACTGTATTTCCTAAAAAAAAAAACCAAATAACAGACACTGCTTTCTTTAAGATTTTACCGGTAGAGATGGATTAATAACAATTGTTTTCGACGATTACATTTTAATTAACTTGTTCCAGTAACATTTCTATCCCGAGTTTAATGAAAGTTAAATTGCTTTTGTAGCTAAATATAATTAAATGGTTACGTCTTAAGCGTAACGAATTATTTATTAGAAATTTGAAATATTTATACTGAAATTAACAAATACAACATTATTAATTAATTAGACAATGTAACCATTTTTATCGTATGGTATTATCGTTTACTATTTAAAAATATTAATTTAATTATCACGATTGACAAATTATAAATGAAATCGATTCATTATACAATCAAAGTCACATATCGAAGAAAGTCTTCAATGAAATAAACCCTTTACACTCAGATTACGCATATAGACGCCGAACATAGTATGCACGAAAGAGGCTCGAGTGCCAATGGATAATAATTATAAAATAAATCAAATAATTTTCCATATAAAAGTCGGCAATAAATTTGAGTTGCATTAGTTTTTTTTTTGGTTTACATTTCACAATGTTTTTCAACAGAAAACTGTACAGATTTAAGCGGAGATTTTGTGAAAATAACCAGGTTATTATCTACCTGAAACCCTCGTAGAATAGCTTAGCAATTTTCAGGATCAAAGGAACGAGTTATACGGAGTTTAATTTTTTTTTTATCTCAGTTCGTTACGTTCTATTCTTGTTTGCTTATTTGTGTTGCTTTGGGTGCAGTAGTCGGATAACTCTAACTGCTTTTAGTGTTGCAACACTGGAGTTATATATATATAAAAAAAAATTAAATTTAAGTTAAATAAAAATTCAAGCTATTATACTTTCAATCTTAAAGCGATATATTCTGTTGTGGTCCACAATTATTTATTTTAAGTCCATTTTGCATTTCACATTTAAATATTGTTGCTTCTGTAACAATTTAACGGGTTCATATGTTTACATTTTGGGAAGTTTAACAAGTTTATTTTTTTATCTATTGATTAACATTTGATGTGGATTGTTCTTGATTACGTATTTACATTTTCGCGTACGAGAAAACGGTGTTTGAGAGGTAGTTAGATACAAGACGCGCAAGTACCTTAAATTAATGGAAAATACCCTGCGTTCATATATAGATATGCGAAAATTATTTTGAAATGCAATATATAATAATAAATTCTCTGTTATCATTAATTTTCCCTTAACAATTTTTACATACGAAATAATATTTAAACGAGCAATACATTGCACGGGTGTGTATTTATATTAACTAGTTAACATAAGCTTTTTAATGTGGTGACCAATTTTATTACAGCTGCAATAGAGGTTACTCGTTCGAATGGATAAGTTTAAAGCTTGTTCGTAGACGTTTGTTTGAATTCTAATAGTCGAAATGTACACAAAGTTATCGCGGCTCGTTTCATACGCCCGATAAATTTTCAGCTTGTTCATCTACGGCGAAACTTACACGGTGCGGTAAATAACTTATGTTCGACCTCAATAAGATTCGTGGACTGAAATAGATCATTCATGAGTGTTTACAACTCTCGCCGTTGGCAGATGACAACCTTTCACTTTTACTGTTTCCGCTTTCCCTTTGTAAATTGTTACGGAGGTGTTGAATGAAGCGAATTAAAATTTTAATTGTTTTTTTTTTTTATTATTATAGAACATTATTTATTGTTGAATATATATATGAATAGTAATAATAAATTATTATTTTTAATTAAAAAAAAAAAAACAAAGACAAACAGGATTTCGTAACAACAAAAAGTGTAAACATAAATTGTGTGCAAATTCAATTTTCCATTATCGTAACTTTTGAATTGTTTTTTTTTTATATTGTTTTCGAGCAACACACATTGTGCAATCCATTCTAACAGAATAAACATCTTCAAATACGGTAGAAGCTAACATAGATAACAATAACATAACGCCTTTCATATTTACCTTATCACATCCCATTAAATTTTCATCGTAACGAATTTCGGTCTGTACACAATGGGATCATAATGATTTTGAAATTTCTATTTAACGTAACATTTATACGTCTACACGATTATTTCACATTGTAAACTTGGAATGGACACGTTAATAGCGACTAATTTGCTTTATTACGTTTCGCGTATTCACTTTGCGAATCATACGCGACAATAGAATTTCGTTCCGAGACTAAGGGCGTTACATTTTGCTACGTTGTGTTAAAATAATTTCATATTACCATTTTACCGTGAACCAGCCGCTCGTATCGCTCTCAGTTTAATGCTAACATTTGTATTTACAAAACAAAACGGCGAGGCTTTTCGCACTTAGAAATGTTTCAGCTATGAATGGAATTAAAAAGATTTCTCTTTTGTGTTAAATTTAAAAGTTCGTCGTTGTTATAGACTACACGTTTGTTTAATTCCATGTTTAACGCTAGATTTATCGGATCAGTCGTTTTGACTGGACGACCCTATATAACAAGTTACATACACTGATATGCGTTTGATATTTTTACTTTTTTATACCGCTTCCCGGTAACGTCGTCCTATATATTTTATTGCGAAACGGGAAAAATATGAATGCAATAACGCACAAAACTGATACGGATACGAAAAGAAAACCAGAAAAATGTGTCGGTCAATCTAGTGTTAAATAATATACTATGGATGATTAATGTAGCCCGTTAGAAGTTTCAGTTTCGATTCCCGGAGCCGAATGTGCTGTGGAGTACGGACGGTCGGATACCAGGCAAACTACCGCCCTTGCTATCAATCCGTCTTCACATCAGCATTGCTGTATTCCATTCATACATGTGAGTGAGAGCGTGTTCTATGCGGGCAAATCTTATCAGCGGCCTTACTATCGCTTAACACCGTTTAATGTGAAGTATTGCTACCTGTTCTAATCGTAATCCACACTTGTCGAGTTTCGGGACCACCTCCATGCATCGCTTACGTCATCACGTAATTACGCCATCTCGTCCCGTCACCGGCCGCTCGGCGAACATCGTAGACAGACGGGTCGAGTGTTGCGGTTGTCCGCGGATCGCCGGATCCGTGAGCGAGTTCCTGTGAAGCTGTTACAGTCGTGAAAAAGACTAACAGCGCATACTTCAGCGAACAGCTTGTAAGTTATATTCCGTTGCAGTTTGCAGTAAGGGCATAAAGATTTTACGACTCGAGGGTCACTAGTGAAATTTTAAAGCCTGTTTATTTTCATATGTTAAGACTTATCGATGAAACAACTGATTTGTATGGATTTATGTGAAAATATTAATGTGTGTTTATATAGGAGGGAGGTCGAAATGATACGTAGTAAATGTTGGTCTGAGTTGCATCCTCTGGTGACGGTGTTTTAATAAACGTTATGACTTTTTCCAATCCGCTAACATTGTAGAAATCACACGATTAATATCGGCCAGACGTTGTATTGATGTGTTCATAGAGTTATATGTATATATATATGAGATTAATCTCGGGGAGTACGCTTCAAACCCTCAATTAGTTCGCGGATCACCGGATTCGCGAGCCAGTTCCGATGAAGCTGTAACAGTCGCCGATAAGACCAACAGCGCAAACCTCACCGAATCCAGCGGCAGCAGTCAAATGCTCAACGACACACGACACTTGTCGCGCGCTGCGCTACACCGGCTACACTCGTATTCCGGGGTCGGTTCTCTCTGACCACACGCGACAAAGGTAGCCGCGGACAGTGCCCGCGACAATTTCCAACACCACTTAGCTTGCCTAACCAACACGCGGTACTCGCAGCCACTCTAGTCCGTCACACTTGCCTCTTTTATTTTTTTGAAATAAATCACGAATCACCGGATTCGTGTGCCCTTTGACCGACGAGGCCGGTAAAAGTCGTCAAAAAGATTACATAACTACCATGTACGGCCAGATTGTCTAGTGTCCGATGAGTGAAAATAAAAAAAGTATCTATGAAGATACAAAAATCTATATACACGGACGCCTAGTATTTGAGCGGTGCTAGGTATACTAAAATAACTTCCCCTTTGATAGACGCTTTATTCTTCTATTTAGTTCAATCAAATCGAACACGTACCGGTCTTTGTGGAGCGCACTGTACGCTGGAGGCAACAACCTATTGCTTCTGGCCGATTTGTTTCTCTTCTGACTTTACAACACTCATTAAATTTAAAACACTCAATGTTCAATACTAAATATCGAAACATCAATTATAACGTTGGACAATTTAAGTATAAATAAAATTAGAAACGTAGTAACAATATATATGGATTCGACAATTGAAAACTGTTTTATAGTAATTTTTTATAGGTTATGTGCTCCGTCATGGCCCCCGATTTCACGTGACGCTAAGTGACAACGAGGCCGTAGTTGGTGATTCGTGTTCGCCCAGAATACATCCGGCTCTCGCGATTACGGCTGCAGATTGACATTGAGCGCGGTAGCTAGCCAGGTGGGTTTTGAAAAAACCTACCGCCATCCATACTCCACTCCTGTGGCCCGGGAGCCGAACCCGACACCTCAGCTACAAAGCAGACTTAACTGCTGCGCCACGCAATAGGTCAATACGCAACCTGCGTAGTTGTATCGCAAGAAATAATTTTAGTTTTATAATGGGAAAGCAGTGGTAAGAATTCTTAAGGCAATCTAGTTTAGTTAGAGTCCAAAATCGCACCATCGACACCGCCGACTTGTAAACTCGTTAACCGAATGAATTCGCAAAAATAAAAAAATTGTACGTGAATTCATGAACAGATTCCAAACCTATTTTGCAACGACCATTTAAAGTTTACGACAATTAAGACGTGGCGGAGTTATTCTAACGGCTAAATTTTCAGTTACTTCGGAACGCCCATTAGTTATTTGATGATATAATTAACAGACACGTTTGAAAGCTGTTTACCGGTTCGATCGATTATATTATATTAAAAACAGTTTATAACTTTTATAAATGTGTATCTTGTGATGTTTTGTTATTTAAACTAACATTGTTTATCATATCTGTGTCAATAGATTATAAAAAAAAAATCAAATTGAGTCAATAGATTATAAAAAGAAAAGTAATCGAATTGAATCTCAATAGATTATAAAAAAAAAATAATCGAATCGCTTCGAACGACGTTCACCGCAAACGAGAATGAGGATATCAATACTTCGTACCTCATTTTCATTCGTGACTTAATATGTTAATAAATTTATCATCATCAGAAATACCACTATCATAATTTAGTTTAATACACCGCAAACATTTATACCGCATCCGTCCATTTCATCAACAATTCACTATAAGAATTCTCCGCGGAATTCGTTGCCCCAATGATAACTTATTGTCGATTTAACGTGTTACCGCAGATGTGAAGCGGGCGTTTCACCGAAATGCCTTCGAATGGAATAGAGCAAGAATTATTTATTAGGTACCATCGTACGGTGTTCAAGTGATTAGCTGAGTGATTAAATGCTGTTTGCTTCTGCGATAACACCGGCGCTCGCGGATAGAATTCCGGCTAAGACATTTATTTATTATTATAACTTGTTACGTTTCTGTCAACTTTATATAAATTATTCACTTCGGCGTAGTGTATTTTAGTTTAGTGTGTGTATTTTAAGTGGAACTTGATGTTCTGAAGATGGTTACTTATTTAAACTTAGATGGTAGCGTTACTAATTCAAACATTTTCGCATCTATGTCGCGTAAATATTCACTAGGTACGATACGTAATATTTCACGGCGTTTTGACGGGAATAACATGCGGCCAATGCAATAAAATAGATTCTTGTAGTTTTCAAATTATCAGTCATATTTAAAAAGGTATTGCCTCCGTGGTGCATTGGTTTAGCTGGTTGTCCCGGGTTCAATTCGCGAGCCACAGGAGTAGTGGAGTGGAAAGTGAATGATGGTATGGCATTTCAAACCCGCATTGCATGTTACCCTCAATATTAATCTGCCGACATAACAGCAGTACTTCGTTCCGGCAGTCGTACATGCGAAAGCCAGATGTATTCTGTGCGAACGCTCTTCACCACCAGCGACCACGTTGACATTTATCATCAAGTGAAACCGTGGCCACGTGGTTAAACTATAACCGATAAAAAAAAATTAAAAACTTCTCGATTCAACTTGACAATCATTGCTTTATATTGCTACAGCGAAAAAACAAAAAAAGAGTTATAGGAAAAAATGTACGGTGGATTTCGTGGAACATTTTTTGAAAGCTTTTAGCTATTACTGTTAAACTGAAATAGTGATAGTTACAAAATGAAGAGCGACGTAAAAAATTTAATTACCGTTGGTCATATACGTGGTGGCGATGACGGCGATTGAATCTTTTTTTTTATATACGAACACCCCTCCTATTAAGGCTTCATCTGACTAACGCTTCTGTTCGGTATACCGGCAATCAATAAATTTATCTAGTTTAACTTGAATGAACTTCGGAAACTTTAATCGAGGTATATTTGTATCATCATTAAAAGCGAATCGATGTCGAAGAGCTTAAAGCTTCGTGGATTAAGATTGTCTATCTCGTTGACCACGTCAATTCCAGGTGCTTTCGCGGCGTGATAGTAATACTTAAAAATGCTTGAACAATAAGCTGTAGAAATGAAAAAATAAATCCCAGACCAAATTGGTCCGTTCGTAGGATTCGTTTGAGCGAAAGTGCATAGCCGTTTTTCATCGCACCCAAAGCTTAGATCGCGAAGTCCTTTGAACTAAAAAAAATTACGTATAAAAAAACTATGTACAATATGAAATTTTTATTTATTGTTTAGCGATTAACATTAAAAAGGAATTTTTTTTTTAAATATCACTTCATCTAAATGTGCTCCATTTCGTTTTTGGCACTCCTGTAAACGAAGACGAAAATTTTCTATCACTGCACGGCAAGTACGCTCTGAATTGCTTGACATTTCTCGCCGGATATTTTCTTTTAGTTCATCAGTTGACCAGGTGGTGACCAGGGAATGTCTCCTCCTCGAGATATCACTTTCTTAGGGAAAAGTTGACGGGCGATGGGCATAGCAGTGTCAGAGGTATGGACAGTTCCACCATCTTGTTGAAACCAGGTCCGGGTATTGAAACTTGGAAAATTCTGTAGCTCTGGTGTAAAAAAATCCTTGATTATTGCCACATGCCGCTCCGAAGTAACAGTAACCGCACGACCATGTTCGTTCTCAAAAAAGTATGGCCTATGATGCCATGCGGTGACATACATAGCCGCCCAAACTGTTACTTTAGGGCTATGTAAGGGCCATCCAAGGCCATGGGCCTCCAGCAACGACTGTTTTTCCTATCGACATGGCCGTTGATGTGAAAGTGAGTCTCATCAGAAAATAACACGTTGTTAAACGAAGTAAAGCGGTTCATCATTTCATTCACGAAATTAAGTCTATTGGTAGGATCAGTAGCTTTTAATTCCTGTACTAACTGGATTTTGCATGGTTAAAATTTTTTATCATTCTTTAAAATGCGCTGTGACGTCGATCTGGGTACATGTAATGCACGGGAACGCTTACGAATTAATTAAGTAGGATTTTCACAGACTGTCTCTTGTACTACGTCGCTGTGTTCTTCCGTCCGTGACGTTCTTGCTCGGCCCGATCGTTGTTTATCCAACGCAGAGCCAGTCTCCTCGAACTTTTGGACCCAATTCTTAACCGTTTGATCGTAGTTTTATAATTACGACGCGCAACGGTGGCCGAATAGTTGTTGCGATAAAACTCACGCAAACAAAATGCACGGTCCGCTCCGGCGAAACGCTCCAAGGCGACTGAATACCTAAAGAGCGTTGGTGCCGCCCCCGCACCCCGCGCGCCATTCCTGCGCGCCATTTGAATTTTATTCGATATTTAAATTTCAAAAGACTTATGGGACACAAATAATATAACACGATCAGTTACAGATAAAAGAAGAATTATAGTGAGTTTAAATAATTCCAAAATACTAGAAGTTTATTCGGTAAACATTACATTTTAAATATATAAATATATATTTAACAAGCAGGTTTTGTCGCAAAACGCTTTTCGATTCGAGTAATTTCTCGATAATATCTGCGAAGCTTTCATCTGCGAATATAATATTTAAAACCGATTCAACATTGCCAACGTAACGGAGTTGCGATCTGTTGTCGCTTTTAAATTAAATTAAATTTTGTCCACCTTTTCGATACGTGCGGAGCGAGTGGAAAATCATCCGCCATTTGAGCTATACAAGTGCTCTACGAAACCTCTACGCGGGCCGCTTCACGTCCTTTTGAAGGGCTATCACGCTTTCCGGTTACACATTCCCAGTTCGTTTAATGATTTATACGGAATCGATTTAAATTACACACTAACTATTGGTATAATATTACGTGAAGTATATATATATATGATATGATATGATTATTTACAATAAATTATGTGTTGACATTAGATTTACCGCACGCGTCATTTTAACAGAACCACTTTAGATAAGAAATTCTGTGTGTTAATATGCGATAGACTTTTTAATTATTCTATACTGCCTTTAGCTACAACGTTTCGTACCATTTCTTTAAAAACAAGAAAAATGTTAAATACGATAATGCAGAAAATTACTGCAGACTAGAAAAGGAAACTATGAAAATGTGTCCGTAAATTTAGTGTCAATTATATATGTTTAGACTTTAGCTAATGTGTTAGACATATTGTTAAATATTGAGGATGGCAATATTCTCTTGTTAAATGATACGTCAGTAGTAAGGGAAAAAGTTTTTAATTTATTTCTATAAATAGTTTACAGCTTCTTTTGCAGTTAGTTTAAGTGGCAATGAGACATAATATAGAGAATGTGACCAAGTTTCCTTTGAGATGAATTGAGGAAAGAATGGCAGTTGGGTCAGAGAAGGAGGCATTTAAATGTGTAATTTAGTCCTAGATAGACCTAGGCTTCACGACGAGGGAAGGAGTTCGATTAAAAAAAATATATATATATAAACATAGTAGCTAAAACCGTAATGTTATCTGCATATCTGTTTTATTAAAATATTGTACAATCTCTCGTTCCATTGACGGCTTAGTTTAGTGGTTATACTCTTTTTAAGCGGTACAGTGTGTATTTTGAATTTTCGTTAGTACGATCGCAAAAAAAAATAAGACCACACCCTCCTAAGTGCTAAATGACACATAACATCACGTGTCTATTGCGACAAATGTTAACCCGTTGCCTATAAGATATTTTATATCTCAGTTAATCGCGTTAAAGTGCAGTCTTAGTAGGCTTTATCGAATTACTGCACATGTGTCGTCACCTATCAAGGGTCCCTTTCTCCGCGGAGAAACTGTGTCAGAACGGGAGAGTAGTTTCAAGTTAAGAGAAACGAAAACTTTATCGTAAGAAAGTTTATTTATTACTTCTATAGTCTAGTGATTGATGGTTAACATTTAAAGCGCAGTTAAGACAGAATAAAATTTATTTTCTATCATGTTTTAAAAAGAGATCTTTTTTTTAATTTTGATTAGATTGAAAATTCGGCCGTTTTGTGTATAACGCATTGATTGTAATTTTTAAAAAGACATGAAAAATTTCATTTAAATTTCGTATTTTCTTTCTATCCTCTTCTTTATTCCTAGCACAAAGATTAGAACACGTAAAATAGAAAAAAAAAATGATTAACCATAAGGGTGGAAAAAAAAGGTAGGTCCCGACTATGTCACAAACTGTTAGCTTGTATTGAAAGTTTGTACGATATTTGTGATGATTTTGTTTTGTTAAAAAATAAATTATCACCGTTTTTTTCTATATACCAAAAAATAAAAATGATTTCGCAACCTTTCATAGTTCTAGTTTTCGATTATTTGAGTTGTATTCAACAAAATAAATCGGTGTGTACAATGCAAAAACTATGGTAAAAATGGTCGCATTAATATATTCAGCTGCGATTAATTAATTAATAAAAAAAAACTTGTGAAATAGTTCCATCAATAACGGATTCCAGTCATAGTGTATAGTAAGTTATAACATAGAAGTTATTTGTAACTTGACAATTGGCTGTATTATTGATATAACACAAAACATTCCTGCTTAGGCGAGCTATTCACTGATTTGTTATATTCGGACCTTAAAGTTACACTGGATTCATCAGAAACTTCGCAGGGTTTCCAACAAACTGTTCAACTGTAGCCTGTAGTTTCGTCTGTCCGTTAAAGAATGCTTTTCAAATTCAAAAACTAAAACCTATAAAAAAGTAATTACAATAAAATGAAAACAATAAAAAGTAGTTGTAATAAAAATAAAATGTATATATTAAAATGAAGCATAAAACGATTTATTTATTTATTTTATATCGGCTTTGGGCCAACTTTACATCTATTTCACCTTTTTCTTTTTCGTGGGCATATCCTACATTTGACACTTCTCCGCTGCGGGGGCAGCAGGAGAGATATGACGGACTCTTACCGGCTAAACCCCATGGTGTCCATTTTCCACGCCTTTAGCCTTAACTACGGCCACGCTTCTGCACACCACAGTAGTTTCGACGGCACATCCACTGCACCTTATGTTGAGTGACAATGACGCCGTAGTTGGTAAAAAGTGTTAATGCAAAATGCGTCTGGCTCACACATGTATGTCTGCCGCGACACAGCGATGCTGCTATTGCGACAAATTGACATCGAGTGAGAAACGCAGTATGTTCCCGGCGAGAATTTTATCATGTGATGTGAAATTTAAACGTTTCAATTTTATGTGAACAATATCGGCATACTTTTTTTTTTTTTTTGTTCTCGCGGGGAAAATGCATTGCTGCACCGTACCCCCCCCCGTGGGAGGGGGAGGCGTGTGT
>DWQX01003565.1:0-17404 GCA_018245475.1 Pharmacophagus antenor
TATATATATATATATATATTAAAACAATGTTGCTGATGTGTAAATTCATATTTACTAATAAATGCATTATCTCATCGGATTTAGTCTTGTTCTAATAATAACGGAAACATGTGCTTACATCCTGCAAGAACTGTCTTAGTGACAGTGACTTATATCTCTCTTTGATTAGAGAGGACCACCGTGTGGACTATATAAATAGCCGAATGACAGAGAAAACAGACATGCCTTTTGCTACTCTATACTGTTGTATATTAATGCATACCTCTATGTAAAAAAATATATTGAGTTATGAAGGCAGTAATGTACCAGTTTTAAGGAAAAAGGTAAAAAAAAACTGAATATGTTAACAACATACCTATTTATAGCATTTATTCGCAGTTATAAAAAGTAAATTGTAAGTAAAAGCAATTTTTATATAAGAAATGGTAAAAGTGGACATATTGTTTTTTTAGTATTATGATTGGAGAACCTTTTTCGTTGACAAAAGAAGCACAAAACTTTTATGATTATTCTCTTTAAGATTAGTAACAGTTATCCAATTAAAATTAAATCAGGTTATTGAAATTATTTATAAATAAAATTTATATTATTTCACCCATTTCCACATTCGTCGTTTTCGCTGACGCTTATCTTAATCGCAAGACCAATCGTTTATTCATAATACAATATAATTAAGAAGTGTTTTTATTATGATTAAAGTGCATGTGTATGTAGGTACACGGGGGGGGGGTTTAATTTATTGCGCGTTCGTCGTTATTTAGGTCGTGCTTTTATACTTGCATAAAAACTGTGTCCCAGTAGGTTGACAGGAAAAATATATCCACAAAAATCAAGTGTGACTGATAATCATAATGGTGAATAAAAATAGAACGAAAGGACTATATTTAAATTGTAGCAAAGTAAAAAAAAGAATTACTGCATCCTGGGTGCAGTTGCTTACACGCTTGCCTTGTAGGGCGGAGCTTCGAGGATGGATTGCTGGTCCCAAGGAATAGAGGAGTCTGAATGGTGCTAGGGTTTTTCAAACCCGCCCGGCTAGGTACTACACTCAGTGTTAATATGACGCCATAAAAACAAATTACCAAAAAAGAAAAATGAACTCGGAATCAAAAAGGTATGTTCCTCAGCTAATCGTTTTGAGTATATGCTAACAGTAAATAAACGATAATAAATAAACAATCCATTTAAAGCTTACTTTTGCCACTTTTGCAACAGACTCCGATACACAATCAATTTATTATTAAAAGTGTGTAGAAGTTTAGAGTAAATAGTGTACATTATATGAGTTATATGAATTTGCGTAATTTAAGGCTGGCCGAGCATGAGTCGCGAATGCGCTCTCGTGGATATTGGATTACATGCGCACAACAAAAAAGTTACAGATTGTGAGCCCGCGTAAGGGATACCCGTCAATGTAACAGCGCGTGTATCGGCTAACACCCCGCACGAGCATTCACTGGACGATAAGCAAAACGTCGGCGTTCATTACATTCAGAATCAACGAACGGACTCATTGAGCATAAATATAACACGTACTTAAGATCTATGTGTATTAGATACAAATGATTATCGATAAGTAAACGTGCAAGTGACACTGTTAACATTTAATGTCCAAACACTGTCTCAAGCGCCCGCAACGGGCTGTATATTAACAGAGATTAATAACATGACAAAAAATATTCTCGACAAATAGTCAATTAATTTATTTACCGCACGAGGTGCAAATATTTATAGAGATATATAGCCATTAATTTATCAGGCGATCTTCATTGTGTTTGCAAAAGAGCACGTGTCTTTATGTCAAGGTTGAAACGTGGTAAAATTGCATATGAGACGCACGGCTGCTAGTGCTGCAGTCGTCCTATTGCAGAATTATTATTGGGTTCCACTTTATTAAAAATAATTATACGAATAAAAGATAACTAACCGTCACCTGCGAGCTTCTTTGAGCGTAGTATGTTTTAAATTAATAAATAAATCTCTCTCATACATAGATAATAAAAGTTTCATAGAAATATGAAACCCAGCTTGGCCCCCTCCCTTCCCTGCCCCGCCCAACTTCGGGATGGATTTTATAAATATGAATGGATACTTACACATCACAAGAACACAACCTTCAAATTATACGTCTAGGACCTGCTGCTGCTGCTGGATTCGGTGAAGTTTGCGCTGTTAGTCTTATTGACGACTATTAGAGCTTCATCGAAACTGGCTCGCGAATCCGGTGATTCGTGAGCTATCATCTAGGACCAGTGAGATAGATTGTGCGTTGATATATGTCACTCAGTAAGTTATTCAGTGAACCAATGAGGACTTCCTAATTATTACTTGAAAGTTAATGACGACTAAAATGTACATGTAAGATAATTTATAAACTTACAAGAATTATTGACTATATACTGACTAAACTAAATAAAATATATAAAAACTTTTTTTAATCATTTGTCATATTTTTACTCAATAAAGACAAATTTAATGTACGAAAAACTACGTGATGACATACTGTGAACAAAACCAGAATGATTGATTTGTGTAGTACAGTTAAAGTTATAAAAAAAAAAATTAGTCGTGCGTGATTAGTAATTTAGTTATTTATTAAATTTCTTTAGTGATCACGTACGTAGATAAAGCAACGCTTGAAACATATAACATACTTATACATATTAGGCCCAATATTAACGTTCCGTCATAAAATTGTTACTATGGTTCGGCTGTCATATGTACATATATGAGAGAGTGATTACTAGGGGAGTTGCTTTACTTAACATCGTGTGAATTTGAGGTCAAATGCTTGCCACTTTTGTCTATAAAAATCCTAAAGAAGACGTCGGCCCGACTAAAGAGTTGTCTAATACAGCAGTTGCTTCGCGTTTTATAGACATCAAAACATCATTAAATACTTCGGTACTATCTAGTTGCACTATCTGGATAAGTATTTTATTATTTTCTGTCACGATTAGATAGCGAATGATAAATTTCTGACATATATATTACAGTACAAGCAATACACGCGGAGTCCGGTGTGTCGGTAATAAAATTACAGGTTGATCGATTCCAGGGTCGGACTATAAAACTTAAACGATTTCCGCGGAAAGGAAGGAAACTCGAGCTTTAATGTTCGACGAACTATTTCTAGTTACAGCGATGTGTGTGACTCATGTGTTTGCACGCAAATTTGTTTAAATCGTATAATGTATATCAACGAAATTATTTCACATATAATTTTTTTGTACCTTTTTATTTTTCACATAGTAAATATGTACAATATTTTGTGCAATAAAAGTTTTAAATAAATAAATCAACAGCAAGAAAATATAACAAAGTTCAAGTTTTTATATATACATACGTATTATGATAATTCATCATAAGTAGACAACATGATACATTAGAGTTCTTAATTGTAACCAATTACTCTAGAAATAAAATTGGTATGTAAAATAAAAAAAAATGTGAAAAATATTTTTAAAGCGATGCAAGTAATGGTGACTTATTTGTTCACAAGGAATTTTATTATAAAAAAAGAGCAGTCTGTAGGGACGGTCGTAATTTCGATCTATGAATATTAGAATAATTAATTGTATGTTATAATATGACTAGCACACGCAAAGAATTTGTTAGAAACTCAGGAATATAAACCATAGCAACAAGGAAATCCAGCATTAGTCCACATAAATTATATTTAATTATCCAAATGCGGAAATCGACATCAAGTAAATAGACGACGGTATACACGGTCATGTGTCATTGCAGTATGTATAATCCAATTAATGCAATGAGTGCCAGACACTAATATGCATAGTCTGTATTGATACTACGCAGTTATTTCACGATTGACCGCCGGATCACAAAGGATTCAAACGTCCATCATGCATGTTTGAATCGATGTTTAATCGGAACGTGTTTAAGTGAAAAGATTGTATAGAACAGCGAAGAAGTAAAAGTCAGAAAGTCTATGATGAATTTAACCAAATTAAAAAAATTAAACCTAATTTACGACAAGAAAAAAGTTTTATGAAGAAGAGACTTATAAATGGAGGAGTTTTATATTCTTAGTATATATTTAATTTTTATATACAAACGTCAAAGCTTACATCCAATCAGCAAAAATAAGAAAATAACTATAAAAAATTACAGTAAAAAATTTGCATCGTCATTCTCTACATTAAAAAAAAGAGATCTATCATATTTATATATCACATAAATATAATTACCAACGAAATAACACGCATTTATAATATTTATATTTTAAGCTGTACTAGATATTATGACATATAAGTCGCAAGCTGCAAAACACACAGGCAACGTAATATTTATAACATGAATAATGTGTAGTCTGTAAATAATTGGATAATGCATAATTTACAATTCTTATCTACAAACTCCGTATAAATGATCGTAAAGGACTAATTCTCTCATCCAAACATGTCTGTGTAATGATTAACGCAATATAATTTTGATGACAGCATTGCAGTGTTCGGGCAGTAACATTCGGAGAGCATTCTGGTCGAGCACGCTTCACTGTCTACAGTCTAATACATAACATCTGGTGACTTCGAGGTCAAGTGTTAGTTTATAATATTAAAAAGAAAACATTACTACTGCAAATTTATCAAATATATTTTTTTTTGTAAAGGACTGCAGGAGTCGAAAAACTATAGGATTGGCAGCCGCCGTAACACACCTCTCCATGCAGATCCTGTTGAAGTAAGATGATCAATAGATAGAACATGAATTAAAATTCTAAGAATATCGTAAATGCAACATGCGAAACGTCTGATAAAAATACGTAGACATAACATACCTACTTAAGCCGTAACCCTTTCACTGCGTCGCTATCTCGGAATAATCCATCAACAGGGACGGCGCGTTATACGCACATGGGTCGCTGCGGTGCCCAGACTAATTACAAAAACAGTACACAAAGATTTGATATCACACGTAGGACTTAAAAAGGAATCGTTGCAAATCTTAAAAATATCGATTACATATTATGTATATATATCGATGGATTTCTAAGGACGTATATTTACGTCTTTCGTAGTGAAACGGTTAAAAGTCAAATAAGGGCCGATACACCTTGTCTCGTCGAGAGATCGAAGAATTATCGCTAGGCATGAGCCTTAAGCTCAAATCAACTAGAGCCTCGGAAATGGGTCGGCCAAGAGTGATATTAATAATTATCTACATTATATTATATATGCAAGTGTGACCGCCGACAGTCTGTGCCATTACATACCTTTATGGCCAATTAAAAAATCGGTAGTAATTAATTGAGATATACGGCCCAGTGCCATATTGCGACGGAACCCATAAAAACGTCACAAGTGGCAACGTTGTAAATTCGCCCATTTTTATCACCAGAACCGACGCTCGTTAACACTGCCAAAGATAAAAGGTAATGGAAACAGTGCCATATCTATATGGTGCATTTCGATTTTCACTCGGATGGATTACAAAAATACCAATGCATGATATTATATAAGTTGCAACGTATACATTTATTTAAATATCTCATAAAACATCTGATACGTGTCATTGACATATATCAAATTAAAAATGTTAATAAAACAAAAAAAAAGTTTAAAATATCATATGGAGATGTTTATACATACTTTGTCTACTTACTACAACAAACTTTGACACATTTTTTAACTATCAACAAAGAATCGTAGAATGACTTAAAAAAAACTTGTCACGAAAAAACTAGTTCCTGGTGGCTTTGACTCGTGCGAGTCTAAGGTTCGATCCCGCGCAGAGCTTAAACAAGTATTTCCTATCTGTGGATAATCGATATTCTTGAAATCTGTCCCATGTGTCATCATCCATATAGATGATCGGATTTATATAAGACAGTATAGCTATATTATAAATAAAGAGCCAAGTGTGAGTCGGACTCGCACTGTGACGAATTACGAACTGTATAAACAGAGTTTATAGATAAAGCATGCAAAAATATGTCAAAGTTATTCATCCTCATAATATCCCCACCACGTAATGAAAAATCGAAAATTACCATTGACACTTAACAGATGGAGCTGACATAAATAAAGTATTTGCTTCGTTTCAGTATTTTTTGTAATATTTTTATATTTTTATTAATTGTTGTTGTAGTGGTATTATAATTATATAGTTTGCGAGAAACACAATTTCTACCTATTACGGTTCACGAGACGGACAGACAAAAAATTCCAACAGATGGACAGACTGAGGCTCAATAATAGGATACCATTTGTCACCGATAGGGTGCGGAACCCCAAAAAAACAGTTTCAAACAGACTATTACACTTATAATTAACATATTTGCTCAATTTATGACGGTAATTGAGATCAAATGAAGGAAATATGAGGAAGTACAACCACACACGTATAAATATACATAAACGAAAACGTCCAACACATTAAGTCGGTTAAGCAAAAAGCTCAGCCGCCAACAGAAGTACAAAGCAAACAGCGTTGGGAAATGAGGCCACAAGAAGGGCCGCGCGGTACAATCGAGTACGAAAGTGAATTACACGGCCCAAGGCTGACCGGTCTCTCCTCAAACCAAGTGACCTTTAGCAGTCGAATGATAATATCCTTGTTCCCGCGTTGGTATGCAATATTCAACCACGAAATTATATTGAGTACTTAATACAAAGCAAACTATTTTGAACCTTATTGCGTTTGGAATAGTTCATATTGTGAAATGATTATTCTCTGCTCCACATTAGTGTATAATAATAGGTGTGCGACAATAGTGAGAAATATTTGCGAAGCAGATTTTTTTTATTTGCAGTCGTTTGTAGAAAAAATGAAGGTAAACAACTCGTGAGTACATAATTTAAATTGTTCTTCAATAGTTTTATTCACACGAAATACAAATTGTACGAGCATATAAAATTACACACATTATTAGAACATTATTTTTTTGTTTTATTTAAAAACTATGTTACAATATGTATTTAATTTTAGTGTCATAGTCATACAGACATTAGTTCTTTTATATAAATTATAATTGAATAAAACCTCAATAGACTTCAATATACAAATAGTGAAGCAGTCTTGTTCCGAAATAATTATATACCATAAATACCACCCGGATCCGAACAGTATGAGTAGTCACATCATAAAATAAGTATTACAAGCAAGTATATAAATTCGAAATAATATTTTACGATGATTATATTCATGACATTACGTTTCCCCTACGCGAAGCGGGACAATTCAATGAATACGAAAAAGGTAGGCGATGTATAACGAAATTTAAATTCATAGGCGCGGTGACCGCATATCCCAGAACATTAAATTTACGACAGCCTTGGAGAGTGCAAACAAATAACTTAAGTGATAAAAGCGTCGTCAAAACACAGTTATCACTGTATTTAGATGCGAGATGAAAAATTATTCATAGCCATCATCTTATCGGGTTAAATCGTGCATAAACTCTGCTCTTATTGCTTAGGAATACTGTTTGCAACCCAAGAATAACTATAATATGTATTTGGCGGAAAACTTATAAGTGTTAAAGGATTTTTTTAATGATTTAAAGCGTGAATTTATTATATTGGATGTAATAAATTTATTTGTGGATCCAAGTAAAAAAATAAATATAAATTGTACTCAAACTTGCAATAACTACTTAGGTTTATAAATAAATACTTTTTATTATCTACAAGAATTTAACGAGACCTCACTTTTCAAATGATGTTGATAATATACTATAGTTTTCAGTTTTGACAGTAGTAACACAGCAATATTGTTATGTCGGCACACTGACAATATACAAAAAAGAAAATAAAAAGAAAAATCAGCGCTTATGTGGTGCTGGAATTGAACCAACCGCTTGTATCCGTGTTACGAGACAAGCGGTCCGATGCCATTACGTCCACTGCTCATTACACTATCAGTAAGATTGTTAAAATTATAATTTAGGTGCGATGCCTTATCGTGAAATACGAGATTGCATAACGAGAAAAAAGACTCCCGAAATTGTTGCCGCCTCGGTAAATTTGTTACCATATTCTAATATTTCAAGCTACAAAAACACAGAATATGGCCAGCGCCAAGGTTAACATTTATAAAAACGTCAAAGCGGTGACATATAATACCTGTGTAGCTTTTGTCATGACCACCATGCGTGTACGTAAATATATAGATGTTAGATTTAATAACGTCAACAAAAAAAAAACCAAACACTATCGTAATCGTTTGTTTTTTCTTTGAACGTTACACAAAAATAGATCGAATTAAATATCTTACCGACATATGTTTAGTGTTGTTACCAACGGGTTTCATGATGCACATCGGCAAACTAGGTATACGGTTAATATAAGTCAATTCTTGCTCGTAAAACTTCATGAGTGTGTGATCGTAAAACTTCAAAAGTGTTATCACTATTGCTATATCTATAGAGTATTTGCTTGGTCGCAAGACGATGAATAACTCGGTGATAGGTTTGTAGTGGTGACCATAATAAATATTTGGGACATTTTTTACAAATATGACTCTAATCCCAAGTTACTTAGTCAAGCACCTGTAGTATGGGTTATCAGAAACCGATATACATACATTTTTTTTATAAAAAAAAATATAATAACCGATGCAACAGTAATAAAATTACATGGTCACAAAAACTATTAGCCCTCGTCATTGCACTATACACGCCGGTTCGTCTCCGTAGAGCGCTGTTTCAATTACAACACCGTTAAGTATACGCCAGAGTTAGGATATGTTTTCTTCAAATACGATATTTAATATTTACACAGTGGTGAAAGTATAAATCTGCTGTTGATTCCCTTGGTGACGCAGCGTTTCACTACTCGCCCTCTAACAAGGAGGACTCTTGTTCGATTTTGAAGAAGCATATAGACAGAAGTTTGATTATAGGATTATTCTTGAGCCCGCCTGGTTTACGTCTACGATCAATGTCAATCTATAGCTATGAAAGCGTTTCTGTCTTCCAGCTGTCTTAAACATAAGAGCTAAAATGTTGTAGGCGAACACGCTTCAACATCTGCAAGCTCAATATCATTAACATTATTGGATATCGAAGTATTAGTATATTTTTGAAAAAAAAAATAGTCACTAGCAAGAGAAGCGTATTCGTATACAACTCACATGATGTGAAACAATTAATGCAATCCAAATGTAATCGAAGTCGACTGTATATGCCTTTTAATTTGATCACCGAAAATCGATATTAGAAAAAATAAAATCGAGGTCTGAGCTCATAAGTAAATTAGAATTCTATTTGAGTGTGTTACTCATTACTCACACTTCCTAAAAATTAAACGTTTCACGATGATACGCTAAGTGAATTAATTTGCTAGTGTTGTCTGAAATCGGCAGAACAAAATAATGCGTCATTAATAGGTAGTTTTCATATAAGACGAAATTCTCTGTTTCTGTTACGATAATTACCTGTTTTTAGACATTAAAACAAAATACATATTAAGAATCGTAACAAATAAAGTCGCTATTATCAGTTACGACTTTACTATAAATATCAATTCTAAAAATCTTGTAGCCTTGACATTGCTCTTTGAATTATTATTAAGTTCGAGCCCATGTTCAGAAATCCTGGTCTAATTTTGAGTTCTGAGAATAGGGAAGGGTAAGTTATTTTTTTACTGAGTAAATAAACATTAAATAAAAACTGGTGTTGAACTAGGCGTTACCTCCATAAGTGTAAATTTAATAATACACTAGTCGGTCAACGTTAATTAAACCGAACCGGTCGCGTTAAACTGAATTGTGATACTCGCCGTGGGCATTCCGAGAACGCCGGACGAGGAACGTTCTCGCGGCGCGGTAAGCAAAATAACTTACGAGCTGGGACCTTTTAATGTACTTCATAGAACTCGAACGGACCACGTCCGCAAATGATAACGATTGACGCTCCGCAATTGTAGCACTCGTCTCGGTTTGTTATGAGCGTGCCCGAGAATTATCTCATTCCGATAATTTTATCGTCGGGATGTTTTGTTTGTATACCGATCGAGCTGTTTATCTGGGAGCAAATTATGCTTATGATTATCGATACGAATAATTGTACAGTGCAAGAAAAGATTAAAAAAAGACAGTTTTCGAATGTCACGAGTTTGATGTGTGTTCGAATGTAGAAAACAAGAGCGTAAGATAAGTACAGGTAAGTAAATGTGAGAACTAAACTGAATGAAACTTACTATCTGTTCTTATTACATAAATTAAAAAAAAATATCCATATTTACATGGCCGTTTTCGGCTCACGGATACGTGGAAAATAGTAAAAGAATTTCAATAATATTATTTATTAAGTCTATCATCTTTAAGTTCAATGTAACGAATTAATTCTATATCAGACAATTTTATATTAACATTGACATTCGAAATGGCATTTCAGTAATAAAAATTATTTAACAGGTTGTAGATAAAAACTTGAAAAATGTTAAAAAAATTAAAACATATGCGAATTAAAATTAATAAATAAATAAACACAAGATTACTTAGGTACAATATCGATAGAATAATTTAAAAATAGAATTCATTTGCACATTTTAATTAACACTAAGTTATGATTGACCCAAAAGCATAATTTTAAATATATAAACTGTTAAAGTTTAAGGTTCGCTTATGTGTGTTAACATTGCATTCATTAACCCGACTGACATAATTTTTTAATTGAAAAGGTTAAAGAGATATTTTAACTCCTAGAGACACTTGGGAGTTCATTGACTTATTGACAATGGCGATTTACGTAAAAAGAAACTAAAGTGATTTAAGACAAAGGTTTTGTTATGAATTTGTGTGGGATCTGTAAACTATTATATATGTAATTAATTACTAGGTTTTTGTTAGCAGCTCAGGTAGTCATTTATATGCTCTTATCGAATAATATAATAAAATATTACGTAATAATATGTTTAAGCAATTAACTGTATCTAAACTACTGTTAGTTACTTACTTAGCACTATTGCTAAGTGAAGGTTTGTATAATGTCCGAAGTTTTTCTATAATGTTACGAAATCATTTTAATTAGAATATGAAATGTTTTTCATTTGTGCCCTTTGGTTCCATGTTGTAAAAATAAATTATAGTTTTAGCAGTTTACTGTCAAACTCGAAGTTAATTTTTATAATTAACTGGAATTCTAAGATATTTTTTTATATCAGTTATGAATTGATACTTGCCCTCCATTTCACTTGATGTAAATGACAATGAGGCCGTAGATATTCAAGCATGTGCGCTAAAAATACTTTTGGCTCTCAAATGTATGACCGCCGAAACACAGCAATTCCTTTATGTCAGCAGATTGATATTGAGGGTGGTAGCTAAGTTGGTTCTAAAATTCCTACTATCCAGACTCCATTACTCATGTGCTCTAGGAATCGAACCCGGGACCTCCGTTATACAAGGCAAGCGGTCATCCACTTTATACCGGAGGCAGTCAAGCCAAACTATAATTCGACGTAAGTCATTTATGAAACGTTCGATTTAAAAAGGGTCGTAATATTTAATGGGTGTATGTGCGTGTGTGCGTTATTGTAGTTCATAAAAGGTTAATAGTGTTCATAAGTTATTTTGTACATATAAAAAAAAAAAAATTTTCGTTTATGTTTTAAATTACTCAACATGGGTATAAGTATAATATATAAGTATTCGGCACGTGAACGCTATACATTACGAATCCTACAAGCGTATAATACGTCAGACGGCCCTCGAGAGGCGTCGGACCGGGGACGCCGCGACGCAAGCACAATGCAACAGTACTTTTCGCCACTTGTGTAATGAATGATTTAATTGCGCGCCGCCGGTGGTATCGCGTGCCGCACGGAACGCCCGCGCGCACCCCGAGCGACCAGCGCCGGGCGCTGAGCGCTCGTTAGGCGAAATGCAGCAGCGCCATCCGTGTGGATATGTATGCTATTCCGCAAGCTATTTCGTTAGGCAATCGAGCGATAATTTAATCGGCGTAGAGTTGCGTTATACAGTAATCATTGTATTACGATAGTTACGTATAATTGTTGTCTTCTATACAAATACTAAAACTGTACAAACAAAGTGTGTCTATGTGTGAGTGATCGTCTATCTAGACACGAAATTGAGGTTTTCACTCGTACTTATCTCTGCCTTGTATGTTGATGCACTCACGTAAATCAACAAGCGCAGATAGCGAAGGACATACTTAATTCCTTTGGGATGGATAGTAGATTCAATACTTTGTACTCTTCTTAATCGATTTGTACGTAGGTTAAGACGTTAATGATCCATTACGTAGCAGCGAAATAAAACATTAATACAGAAATGGAGTAATAAATTTTATTTTATTTATTGTGTGGTTACTTCGCAAAACTGATAATAGTTTCAGATTATATTTAACACGTACATCTACGTGTTTGATCAGTGGTTTACAGTCGTTTCTCTCATCGAACATCGTAAACCACCAGGCTCATTAAATAAAACCCAATAAATAATAAAAAAAATTAAAAGGTGCAAAATCAATATTTTCTATCCCCTTCCTCATCTCTTATTAAATGGCAATTTGTTGTCACTTTCTTCTGTCAAATATCAAATGTACAGATGAAAAATATAAATATAAATAATAATTCAAAGCAATACACAAAGTGTATTATTCATAAGAAGCCGACAAGTCAGTTTCTTTGCTTTACGCAGTACAGATTTATAAACAAGAAAGCAATTTATAAAATGGGTGTAGGCAGTAAATTCCTCTTAACACTGGTATTTATGGTAGTTATAAGGTATTACGTCTTAAGAAGTAATAGAATGCCATTGTCATAAAAGGGAGTCCAGGTATAAATTATGAGGCGTCCCGGGGCCAGCCCATACGAAGTATCAAAACAGGGGAATGGATAATAGGTATGCAGCTATCCCTCTAACTGGTGATTGTATCTATCATGATACTGCATTGCAAAATGCGGATATATATTTACAGAGCATTGCAGTTAATAGGACTATGAATTGTGTCGTTGAAGCCGCTAAAGCAGTTTGAAATAGAAAGAACAGAATTTTAATTGTTCCAAAATCAAAAGAAATTGGTGTTTCGGTTTACTTGGTTAACTATTAAGACGTCTTAAAACCATCACTAGACATTAGGTAGAAACTATAATTGAAAATGTATGTGATAAATTTAATATTATATATTTAAAGCTAAAAGCAGGGAAACTAAAGTTTCATAAAATGTATTGGATATAACAAATACTATTTTGTATCAAAATATTTTTTAAATCGCTCTTCTTATCTTTCACTATTTTTAATTTGTATTTTAAATGCATTGTAAAAACCAACACATTGGTGTGTTATTGTTTCAAATAACAACCGTTATTTCATCATTCGTCTGAATGATGTAATGTATTAAATCATTTATAGATAATATATTGAAGTAACTTTTATTTGCTTAGAAACAATACCATACACACGACGAATTATAACAAATATTTAAGCATTAAAATGAGGCTTGTTTAATAAAAAGCCTTGCCTACATCGTAAATCTCTTAATGAGAGGTCGAGATGTTTCAACCTCTATAAGAACACGACAATATTCACAGTACTGTTTTACCCTTTCCGTAGAAAAACAAGATAGTGATCTCGGTGATACATTCGCCAGCAGGATATGTACCAACATAAACGCTTTTAATCTACGCAATATCAACCATAACTCGTACGCTCCAGTTTCGCGGAACCCACGAATGCGTATGAATAATGTCAGATAACGCATGGAGCACTTAATTGCGAGTACGTAAACACCATAAAACATACTAGGAAACGTAGGTACGGGGGGCACTCGTCCATGTTTTTCCCGGTCGCTGGAACTAGCTTAACGCTATTTGCCGTGACTGTTATCGCGGTGTATCGTTATGAATAATGCACATTACGGGTATTGTAGGCGGGCCACCTTTATTTGCCGTTGAGTAGAAAGTAATGTAACTACAAGTGACTGTTTGCTAACGTGGTCCTTTGTTGGCCGAGGAGCGGCTCGACGGTGTAGGGGACAAAGTCTTAAATTTTTAAACGCCGCGCCGTGGGGTTAACAAGGGTGCGCGTTGAGTACATTTCGCTGTCGGACAACACGGACTACACTCCTAAAATGTTTCCTTTTTTCTTATTCGTAGTATCTTTGCAAACACACTAGAGCACAGTTTGTATATAATATTATGTAAGGCGTTATCTAGATGCACTATATAAAATTGGCTTTTAATTATAGTCAGAATGTAGTTTACATTTTCAAGGATAATGTGCTAAAATTTGCATTGAATCAAATAAAAATACTATTAATGCCCTTGTCTTTATAACTGAAATTAAATATATGTATTAGTTTTGCATTACCAGTATATTTTTATTTCACTTATTATTGCTACATAGTTTCAATGTCAGTTGCTTGCGATTTCAAACATTATTATTATGTGTTTTTATTTTATCCCGCAGAATTCAATTATTTTTCTAACTATAATAAAATATGATCTTTAGCAAAACGCCAGTGAAAGTCCCGGAGATCAGCCAGAGAGGCATGTCTCTGTGTAAGAAAAATATTAGAAAATGGCTTTCGGGATTAACAAACTGTTCTTTTTAAATATTTTTAATATGTACAT
Organism: Pharmacophagus antenor; assembly: GCA_018245475.1. Classification (NCBI taxonomy): domain Eukaryota; kingdom Metazoa; phylum Arthropoda; class Insecta; order Lepidoptera; family Papilionidae; genus Pharmacophagus; species Pharmacophagus antenor. Next base: position 14,565 of record DWQX01003565.1, read on the forward strand.
ACATTTCAATGAATTTAAGCATCAGATTATCAATTATTAGCATTCAAGCATGTGCAATAAACCGAAAGATACATCACAATCGCAAATTATACAATTAACAAATATCAAATCCACACACGTTAAATTCGTAAATAAAGAATTTTACATTCATTCGCAGCCCGCAGAATGTGTGAGTGAATACACCGCGGTGGATTTATAGAGACAATTTAATTGTGAGCGGCGCGTCCCGAGCGCACTGTGCAATTGAAATACGTCACATATTAATGCAGCTGGTAATTAAAGTGAGATTTACGTTATACGAGGATCGGTATGTAAAGAGCGTTTCAGACGACCAGAATCAGAACACGTGTTTTAATTGTATTCTAGAATATTACAAAAATATCACCGGCAAATTTAAATGTAGAAAGTGATTTAATAATTTTCAGCATTTTTAGGGTTCCTTACCTAAAGGGAGACAAATGGAACCCTATTATTAAGCTTCCGTCGTCCTTTTGTCAGCGGGTTCATGTGATGAACCGTAATGGGTAGATTGCCTTAACAACATCAGAGGATAAAAATAAAATAATACTTAAAAAAAGTACTCAAAAAACGTGATTCTATTGACGTGTTTTGTTCAACTTAAACAATATTCCAACATTAACCTCTTCAACCATTATTTTATTTATAACATATATATGTATATATATATATATGCCGTAGTTTTATTATTTAATTAATAAAACTACAGCTTGTACATTTATAATATATATCTTCATATTTGATATGCTGCCTGTAGGCCTTTACAGATCTACATATTTTAAGTAAAAAACATTTTTATTTTACACGGCAGTCTTCGAACTCTTTATAACTTATAAATACTTTACCAAAGGTCTGTCGACTCTATTTTGTATATACAGTAATATGGAATCTCTCTCGGTTTCGATTTGGACTTATACTTTGTCATTAGGTATTTACGTGTGGGTGATATGTTTTTCATAATATTTTAGAATCCAATTAATTACAGTAGATAAATTATTTTATTTTTTTAATAAAATTTTTCCTTAATATAAAAATAATAGTCATTTGATTTAGGAATGTTCCTTACATTTTACGTAAAGATATTTCAATGTTATCACAAAAATCACAATATTCTTTTTGGCACATAAAGAAAGTATTCCATGTCATTGCTTAGTTGCACAATAGAATTTTATAATAATGATATAATTTACGTATTTATGTATTAAAAGTATTTCAAAATACATTTTTTTTTGTTTATACAACATATAAAGATTTCAGTTTAAAGATAGTTGACTACTTATAGTACATGATTTATGTGTTCACGAATTCCTCAAAACCTCGGACATGTCGACAGACGCACGGCTATTATGTATCTTGAGAACGATTAGCGATGGCGAAAATGCTGTTAATTGACTTAAATTACGGCTTCAGGTCAAAATAGAAATGTTTTATAAGTGATCGTTTAGTATCTTGTTGCATATATATTTTTAGCTTTATAGGTAACTATTCATGTACGATTTCGTTTATAAGATACATGTATACTGCCTCCGTGGCGGAGTGGTATTCCAATTGCCTTGTAACACGAAGGTCTCGTGTTCGATTACGGGGCCTCGTGAGACGTGGAGTCTAGATAGTCGTAGTTTTTTTTTACCTTTTCGGGCTAGTTACCACCCTCGATTTAATAGAGTCATCGAGTAAGATGTCGTAACAGCACTGCTGTGTTCCGACAGTCGATATATATTAGATCTATTTTGGTGGCGCGCTATACCATCTACGGCCTCATTGTTAATGAACATCGTGTGAAATATAGCTCACGCTGTCATGCTATTTGCATATGTAGTAACGCTGCGGGGCTGTGGTACGAGAGGGTCGTGTGACATCCGTGACGCTTGGCAGCGGACGAGTTAATTAGTTTCAAACAGTGAGAGCAAATATAGTAACAGTTGGAAGGCTCGCCGGGGCGGCATCGCGTGACGCGTCCACATTACGCGGCCGCGGGCTTGCTCTAATTCCTGTACGCACTTTCATAATAATCGACGACGCGATATTTATTAACCGCTCATAGCAATGTGCATTTATCGGGTCAAATGTATTAGATGACTATTATCATATATTTATTTGTAATATTGAAAAATGAGACTACATCAGTGGCGCAGTGGTTTATCGCTTTCTTTGACTAACGTAGGGCCCAGATTCGATTCTAGTGCCACATTATTTATGGGGTCTGAATAACGTTAGGATCTTTTTTACCCAGCCTGACAAGCTAATACCATCACGTGGACAATATAACGCCGTAATAGCACTGCTGTGTTCTGGCACTCACACATTTGAGTGCTTGAGTATTCTGTGCAAGCACGTTTTACTATTTACGGACTCATTGTCAACTAACGTCATGTGAAATTGAGGCCAAGTGTTAGCACACTCGATAAAAATATACAATATCACTTATTGTGTACAGACCTCCCTCTATGTACCTATACAATAAGGTAGTAATTATTTCAATGACATTTCCTATGATAACAGACAATGAATTTATTCTTATTAGTAATACAAAGCATCTGATGTTAGTAAGTATTGTATCATCTATAATGATAATAACTCTATTGTAAGCGATTAAAAATTAACTACGTATTTAATGTGAACATCGCACTAGATGTACATGAATGGCACGGCACATTTAAACATGACTCATGATGCATTAGTAAGTATAAATATCATAAATTTTATTTTCGTTCTTAATAATAAAACATAGATAATATAAATAATATACAAAAAAAATTAACAGGAGCTAATGGATGATGATTAAATAGTACATAACTATTAAATATTACATATAAAGAAAT
>DWQX01003566.1:0-17403 GCA_018245475.1 Pharmacophagus antenor
TAAACGTTCGTCGAGCTTTATAAATAAACTAACATATGAGACCTTCGTGAGGAGTTTTTCAAACGACATAGCATCGTGTGAGCTTTTTCTTTATATAGACACTTAATTTTTAATAGATATGATTTAAAAAATACTTCAAAAACAAACATTTAACTACGGGTTACCACGAGACGTTATCGCGTGTTATGTGCGAAGGTTTTATTGTAGCTAACTAACGTACAGGCTGTAGTGTGTAGGTTAGTGACAAAGCCGGAAATTACGAGCAGACGGGCGAGCAGGCGGGCGTGCTGGCGGGCGTGCAGGCGCGGGAACACGCGACACCGCAGCCGACGCGTGCGCACCGTGAAATCGAACCGCTAATGCGTTCACTATGCAAATAACCGATTACCTAACATAACACTGGTGGTTAGTTGCCGTACATCGACTAGATAGCAATAATATAATTTTACGTACATGTACAAATATTATAATTATATTTTAATTTTTATACTATTCTACAATTTAAGAAAAATTGTAGAATAGTTAGAATATGTCCTTTTCACGTTCGTCATAATCGCAAGATGTACCAAATATCAATTATTAATATTAATTTAAATCAGACAGAGTGAGTGGAAGTTTTCAGGCTGCGTTGCAGTCTCGCTACTGCTAAGTAGGCTATATCATTGCACCTATTTCTGCCGCTAACAAATTGCGCGCAAGCATTTCTCACTGTGTATATCAACATTGGACTAACACACAACTAATTTTAGGCTATACGTGGCAACGAGGCCATAGATGTTGAAGCGTTCTCGCCTAGAACACTTTATTACTCACGTATAATTGTCGGAACATGGCAACGCTTTTATGGCGACCGGTTGACATTGATGGTGGTAGCGCACCAGGCGGGCTCGAACCACTGTCGCTACTCGTGTGGCCCCTGGACCGAACCGGAGACATTCGTGTTACGAGACAAGCGAGAAATCATTACGCCATAGAGGCCGTCTGAGATAGATAGTGAAATTACTGGGATAACTCGACTAAGTATTAAAGAAAGCGTCTGTTTAAAAACCTCTTTAGCTTATTAATCATTATGCCGATTGTATGTCTGATATTTACATTCATTATTCGACTATTATCGAAAGCAGTTAATACTAAATTGGCTGATGTCATAGAGTGAAATAATTTGCGTGATGACGATGGGCGATGTAGCTATAATTTGCTTTAACAGAAACAAAGAGATAGAGAGGTATTCGCCAAGGTGACGGCCAACCTCCAATAATGGAGAGGCAAAAGATGAAGAAGAAGAAACAAAGAGATCGTGAGGATAGAATTGTTTAATAAATTCATTCATGTATACAAGGTTATTATAATATTAATGAAATTGTCGAATACTATATATAGTAATTAATATAAATTTGTGTATAAAAAAAATAAAGCTAGTTAAAATGGCTACTTTTCAATTTATTTATATGTACTATTATTTACATAAATTAGAAATTTCGTACTGCTTTAGGCAATCCCGTGTGACAACATTACTTCTGTCACCATTATTAGTGATCCTTGAGAAAGTCAATAACAATTTGTAAAATCATTCCACGTATTATTTCCTATTATTACCGCCGATATTTTACAAAGCGTGGTTTTATGGGTTCCGTAACGACACCCTATATCCCCATTATACCCTTTACGTTTCCTCGAGAGCCTTGAAAAATCGAGCGGCCGCTTCCCTAATAAATAGTTCACGATTTATAGGAGGCAGGAGTGACCGTAAAAATGAAGCGAAATTACCGCCCTTAGCGGCACATTGCTGCTTTGATATTCATAAAAGCGGAATATTTATGCGTTATCGTCAAAATATTTATTATTGTGTCCATTCGGTAGCCCTTCCATCCCTTTGTGCGACGGTACAAAAAAACGTTCGGGGGTGTGAACAAGACACGCTGGTTTAGTGACGTATCTATTAGCAGTTGAAAATTAAAAATAATAAAGTTAACTTTTCGATTATAATAACATTATGAAAAATTAAATTATATAAAATTCAGGTTGGTATATAACCTTTGTTTTACTTAACATCAGACAATATTGAGGTCAAGTCCGTAAAAAACATTTAATTGTAAGTCTAGTTAAAACATTCTCAATGTAGTTCTCGTTCGAACTAAAACCTAAATCTATAAGTTTAGCCATGATGCTATTAGATAGACAGACACATAGACAGGTGTTGAACTTAGTAACATCATCCATTTTAGATTTGAGTTAAATGAACTTTAACATTGAAAAAATTACGGAAAATTATTTTCATTGAAAGCTATGATTGGCTACCAATCAACGCAACATACAAATATTTCTATATACATAGCAAACAAAAATGTATCAGGGGGAATTGAAACTAGTTTATAGTAATAAAATATTTTTAATCGGTAACGCATGTAATCACTACATTTATTTTTTGTGATGTCATTTAAACTTCGTGAATATGTATTATATCGATATTTCAATTGTACAGCACCTCCCTATTCGGTGAAGAACGTTATGAAATATGTGATTCCTCACACAAGAGAAGTCCTTTATGTACCCCATGGGAGGCACTGGTCAAGTAGGTTATCACAAGTGGCCGCGGGCTGAATGAAAAATTTATGTCTCAATATAGCGTCGAGTTAGAATATAGGTTCGTGTCTTACATTATACTGCAGATGAAGCTCCACTGGGATGTCCGGGGAAGATTGTTCTTACGCCTTTTTCTTTATTACCCTATTCACGAGTTAAAACTGCATCTTCAAAATGAAACCAACGGCGTAATAGTTCACCAGCTACCTTGTCTTGTTGGGGCTGCAAGAGTAGAGGAGATTGAACAGTGATAGATTTTTTCAAACTCGTCTGACTAGCTGTCACCATCAATGTCAATCTGCCGCCATAACAGCTTTGCTGTATTCTAACATTCATAGATGTAAGATCCAGAGTATGTCTTAACTCTCTACGGCTTAATTGTGATTAAACTTAACGTAAAATTGAGGTTAAGTATTAGCCCATTGCTAATAAAAAGAAGTATTTCCATAATTTTTGTATTGCGCCAACAATCTCTAACAGTACTGGAACTTTTTCGCACAATAAAGGCATTAACTTGGTAAAAGTGCATAACTATAAAGAGTATCTTGAGCAAGTAACAATCATAAATATACTGAACCCGCCCGTCCCGCTGAAAACCCACTCGTAAAACTGAATGAGCTAATTATGGAGACGTTTTACGTAACAGTTGAGACGAATCTTAATCCAGTGGAAGTGCCCAGTACAGCAACAATGGATCCACAATCACTAACTAGAAAGTAAACGATCGACGTTCGACCCCACCGCAATTGGCAAATCAAAATATAAAGCTTACCATCTTTCGTCACAAGAAGCCTTTCAAATGATTGCTTTCTGAGATAACATTAATATTATCATTAACCGTAAGTGGGTAGGCGACAGAGGAACGTCCAGTCACGGTATCGACCAGTCAACCAGAACTTTGTCTCCTCGAAGATCAAAGGTGGGGACTTTAGTGAAATGTAAAAGTCATGCCTTGATACGGATCTAGGTATACTGGTTAGGTTAATAATAGAGGACGGCAAGGGGCCAAGTTGACATTTGACGTTGATTCACTATTGTCCCTTTCATTTCGGCTGACGTCATTAGTTATATTATCGGCCGGCTCACAGGATTTCAAATCTCTAGTTACCTATTTAATTACCCTGCTCCAATTAAATTGCTATCAATTAATTAAGACCGGAATTGTTAGTTTGCTTCGTCGTATAACATTTCTATACAATAAAGTATTTGCAGTGAAATATTATACTATATAGTTTTTCAAGACCTTTATTTACTTTTTGGTCTTTATTATTTGTATGAAAAAAATTGTGTAGTATCATTTCTGTGAATTAACTATAATAAGTCCAAAGTATTGGCTCGATGAAAATTTTACGTATTTTGAATTTACTAGTAATTGAATAATGAAATCCCAAGGATTCAATACGAAATATATATATTTAAATCCAAATAAATCAGAAAAGGAAACGAAATGTTAATTTCTTTAGCGACAACTGAAGATAGAAATTATATATATTTAACAATTTGTTTTATATGAAAAATATCAAATAAATAATCTCGATGTACGGAGAAGTATTATCAGATAATTTTTTACATGATATATTTCAACTTTTTGGTATGACTATTAATAGCAGATACTTTCAAAAATAGCTTGTTCATTTTTTGTTTGTTTATTATTCTCATGGCATTTGCACACGACACTTCAACTTGAATCCCCACGACCCGTTCCTAACATAAAATCTTTAGAAATAGTTTTTTATTAAATCTGAGTCACCTGTCGCCAGATGCGAAACGGTACAATAATAATCTAACGAACTGATTGAGAGCCGGCTTCGTTTGGGTGGTCTTAATACTGAAAGTATAAATGACACCTACAAAGTTAAATAAACCAGTTTCAGCAAATGTAAACAGTATTCTTTAAGCGTTAAGGTTCAATTTGATATAGTGAAATTAGTAGACAGAGTGTATTTAGTCGCATTTATCCGAAAGTACAACAATAGAAATTGCCATATCATGATACTAGATTGATGTTTAATTTAGGTGTGGATATATCCGAATAGTTAAAAGTATAAAAAGTTAACTATTTATAACATATAAAAATAGTAGTCAACAAAAAATGTATCACGTTATTTTAATCATGATATGTAAAATGTTTACTTCATAATTTCAAATAAATTATAATAAGTGAAAATCAAGTGTTTAACTGTATGTTACATAAAAAATATCAAATATTTTGTAGAGCTTTACCGTGCGAAGGTGGATTATTAAAAGACATTTTAAACGATTTTTTGAGCAACAACATCGCACCTTACATAAATCATGCATCCACGAACCCTTGCCTTCGCGATGAAGTCGGCGGGGTCGCTGACGCTGGCAGCAGGTGCGTCCATCGATCAACGTCCGTCAGCCGTGACAATATGACGTATGAGACAATCCGGCCCATGCAAAACGGCGGGATAAAGCGCCTCTCTACTTACCAGGCTCACATGCTGCCGCGGTAAAAAATATTTATAACGGCAATGCGCTAGCATAAGTAAGTACTATTACATGTTAAAAGATAATGAGGCTGTAGATGGTAACGCAATGGTCTAGAAAATTTTGGCTTCCAATTGGGTGACTCTTGAAACACAGAAGTGCTCTTGTGGTAGCAGATTGACATTGAGAGTAGCAGCTATCCAGGCAGATTTAAATAAACCTTATCACCGCCTAGACTCTACTAATCGGGACCCGGGAGTTTTGAGTCAAAAGGCAAGAGGTAAATCATTGCGCCACAGAGGCGGTTGAAACTCAGAATTAATGAATAAAGAAATGCTTTATAGTACTTAAAAACAATTACATAAAACTATGAAATTTAATTGTACAAAGATGGACTTATCACTATAAGGGATTTATCCTTATAATTTAAATGATTTAACCCTCTCCAGATGAATACCAGCAAATGGCCACCTAATATTTTTTACCATTGCGTACACGAGCTGGCTTTTATAATCCAACTGAGCGCACAGCTGCGAAGCGTAGCTAATTTTATATATTAATGACAGTGAACGTCGTTAACAGTTACGATTGTTTGACCTTTATATTTCATACACTCTGTAACTCCTTGTTTTTAAATATGCCCTTTGAACGACGTCCTCAAAGGGTTATTACATGGCTTTACTTCTATAAATTTATAACCCATAAATTCTTTAAGAATTAACTACACTTGTTTTATGCGTAACTGCATTATCGTACTATTTCCTAATAGGACTGACATGTACTTTTCTATTACAATTTATAATATAGTATAAGAGAAATATGAAACAATTAGCTGTTTTCTAAGTGTTAAATAATAGGACTAACAAAATCTGGTATCCTTTGCGTGGCTCGTTGAGTATCATAGCGTCTGTTCTCAACAATAATGTTAGTGATGCTAATAACGCTATATTAATTTAGTGTAATTATTAAATTGCGTTGTAATTACTAAAATGGCAATGTAATTATTAGAAAATATTTATAATTGATTTATGTCTTAGAACAATGAACATAATTTAGAATTATGTAATGATTTTTAATCCTATCCAGTATAACCGTATTGTTCACTACGAGGTAAACATGATTTTTTAATAAACACACTTTCATGTAAACCGTCCTTAGGATCTCTTTGACAATTTACATCGCAAATTGATGCGAGGTGTCAAGTGCGGGGTCGATCAAAATTTCAAATAGACTGTTGTAAGTGGATTTTTGGGGGGCCGCGTGTAACCGTCGAGAAAATTGATGCTGTCAAAGGAGCCTCATTCAATTTGCGGCTTATTAATCAACGGGGTGAAGCGGCAATCGGTCGCAGCGGGACGGACGGGCCAGATGTTTTGGTACTGAATATCCGAGATATGCTTAGCAATTCTTCTGTTAATGGTTCTCCATTAGTTAATGTTGGCAATTAGTCATTCAAACTTCTCGTTATCCATGGGGTAACCGGAGACATTCTGCGGCTATTTTTATACTGGTCCACTCCCGTATATTGCATAGTTATTACTACTTGCATCTACTAATATCTTTTTTCTCCGCTATTTTCTACATCATGATAGCTTGTAGCAGCCTTTATCTGTCATGTCGCAAATTGTGTCCTATGTATACGACTTTACGTTGTTTAATGTTTTTTATAACTCTTTGTACTACTGCATTCGGGCAGGGTTCTCAGTATTCGATACTATAGCTGTCCAACTTATGCATAGAATTTTTCTATATTCCCACATTTCAAAGGCTTCAATTCTCTTGCAGTCTCTGAGTAAAGTCAATGCAATGCAACCATGTAAAACTATTGGCCAAATATAGCACTGTAAAAGGTTCAGTGAAGCAATGTTTGGCAACGGAGATGTTTTTTATCCTGTTAATCAAGTTTTACTTAATCTATCTACATACATGGATATATATAAAAAGAGAACGTAAAGTATTTTAAAATGCTAATCCAAAATTATAGTCCATAACGATGATGATTTAACTGCGTAAATTGTATTTAATGGCTGATAACTATATACCGAAAAATATGTATAAATAAATGTAAAATATTAAAGCACTTCATAAAATATATATTAACTAGCCGTCAGCTATTCATTTCTATGGGTGTGGTTGTTGAGTGTTTAGTATAAAAATGAAACCTCCTCTAGTATGTGTAAGAATTTTTGAGTCCATCGACTCGAAGAATAAACAGTTTATTAAATTTTACCCTCTTCCCTCGTTTCCTCCCTTGAGGATTTGGGCTATATGGACTATGGCATTTGAAAAAATATTTCCTTGGTTACCACACCCATCAATTTCATGTCTCTAGGACCGGCGGTTTAGGCTGTTCTTTGATGTATTGGTCAGTCAGACAGGAATTTTTATGTATGGATGTTAGAATTTGAGTATCATATAAGTATTTTCAGCCATAACAGGGTTAGTTAAAAAAAAACATCATTAACGTGGCGTCACCAAAATACATTTGTAATCAATTTGCTGATTAAGGGGGCCCCAAATGATTACGTGTAGAATAAAAAATCGATTGGAATTGTCATCGAGTCGAATAATGCAACCGAACGAATCGATTCGTGCACGATTCGATTATATTGGGCGACAGATGTCTGCGAACGTGACAAATTTTGACTAAACGCATAATTTAGAGAATGATATATATCAAATCTGTTTCGATTATCCATTTTCAATTCTATGTACTCGCGATAAAATTTATTTGAGCATGGGCCCGTTTTAGTATTGTTTTGGCCGCCGCTACGTATTGGTAATCAGTCGGTGACCGCAAATTGTTGTCCCTCGATCAGGCGATGCCGGGAAATTACAATTTCGAGTTTTATTTTACGAGAACGTATAGTACGTGTGTAGTTTTAAGATAATGTTTTTTTTTTTATTTTCGATGGATGCATTCAAGTACACCGATTCTCTGAAATAATTTTGTTACAGTGTTGAAATGTGAAATCGATAAAATTATTTCAACAAGTATCATAAAACTGATATTCATTTGCCCAGTAGGATTTTGTATCATTTTAAAGCTAAGACGGACTTGAAGCCTTAGTAGACATTTGTTTCAGTGGAGACTATATTAATGTGTAACATTATGCATAGCTGAATATTTTCTTATCCTAATAATTGTTATATCTAAATAAATATTAATTAAAATAATCATATACTCTGTTGATTCCGTTTGTACTATTAGACGTATTGTTTTTGTGAATGTCATCCTGAGCGATGAAGACCGCGCCGCAAACGATCGCGGTCCCTTTTGTATTTAGCCGTCGAGAGCGCGGCGTAACTGATGAGAGACAGCGGGCATTTATACAATTCGACAGTTCAAGTTAAATACGCTTTGCTTATACTTCATTTTCGAGAAAAGATCACGGCTTGGCTGACACAAAACTCGACTAACTACGTACTAAAGTACCTATCTTCAGGTATGATTTTGATATGTAAGCGAAGTCTCTCATGCCCTACTAAAGCACTGTGTACGAAGGCAAATTTAAAAATAACATTATAATAAAACTTCTATAATATAGGTATGTCGTTTGATTGATAAGGTTCGCTTTTTACAAACTTTTGCTCATTCTTTTTTTTAGTAAAGTAAGATAATTATGAAATTGTTTAAAGGAGGCGCAAATGATTATGAACAAAATAAAAAATCTTTTGGAATTTTCAATGTATGGAATTATGTAATTGTGAATTTTTAATTAAAATTGCTGATGTATTTGATGATGTTGATCGTAATATCGTTTAATATTGTTACAAAGATTATCCATCTACACGCATACTACCGCGCATTTATTAGTCTTTGCATTAAATGATGTACAAATTAAATAGAGTAACTATCTATCCCATCGACATGACGTGACATTACTAATTTGAAAACAATTCAATTATTATATAAGTTAATAAATATTAAAGTTGGATATAATAGTTTTCTAAATATAGCAATATACACATTACGTTACCATAAATTTTAAAACATCTTGTGTACATACGCATTACTTTTTTCTTCTTATTCTTATTTTATGAGTTGTTACATGTATTTTCTTTCTATTCATTTCGATCATCCCTCATCTAGGCAGACCTTTCATTTTAACCTTATATCATATACCGTACTAAATTAACATTTTCTTTAATCTTTTTCGATCCAACTCGCTGGGCTTTAATAATTGAAACCTTAACCTAAGTTATTATCGCTTCCAGCGTAAAGTGTGTGTCAAATGGTAACATTTCACGAAGACGTTAGTACATACATTATTGATTTAACAAAGTATTGGAAATTTCTTTGTTTTGTATGTTTTTCTCTTCTCTTTCCGGAAATGGGCTATCACTTGATCACTATTACAAATGATGTTAACTCTTTATCGACCGATAGCCGATTTTCAGGCTTTTCGTCGTCGCCGCTCGCCCACATTTAACCCGTTATTCTGACTTTTGTGGCTGATACCTATTGAGAGACAAACTTTCAGATGATTATCAAGTTCTTTAACTCTACACTTTTGTTTTTAATTGAAAAAAAAAACTGTGCGGTAAATAGTTTATCGAGAAAAACACAAGATGAGAGTATTCCTTTTTCGTCACTGGTCGATAAGGTGTTAAGTGACAGTGAGGCCGTAGATATAAAGTATAGCCGTTTATTACGTAAATTTTTAAATAAACTATTAAAAAAAGTTAAACTCCCATTAAGAAGAAAAATGTCAAAACGACGTCGCGGCATATTTGACTATCAGTCATCGATGCATTGTGCACCGGATGTCACATCACTATTACACTGGCCATTGTCACACAACCCTAAAAGGGAAAAAAAGTAGAAATGTATCTTAGATTAAAATTTGGAATATCATCGATGGATATATATCATCTTGTCATAACATCGCGGGTCAAAGGAGGATCAGAGCTTGATAAATTGCAGTTCAAATTTGGAATAATGTCTTTTTCACTATTCACCGGCGACGCGGCCGCGGACTTAGTGATGACGTAACAGAATCTCATTTCGTAAGGGTCTACTAATAATCTTATAAATGTTGAAAGATATCGTACTAGTGGTGCCATACTACTGGAATTTTAAAAGAGGGTGTGAAACACAGTTTTGTAAAGGATAAAACGTCAGCTATATAATCTATTTCTTATTTGTTTATGGCTATGGCTTCACTACAAAGAAGTAAGTCGTCATAACTTAACTATGTTTTATTACTTCACTGGCATTTTTAATTACAACAAATGAAATGTATTCATTGTCACAAAACAGAATAAACTTGTAATTTGTAATTTATATGTGCTGAAGGCTAACATCAGAAATGTAATATAGTATTTATGCTATGGCAAATTTACCATTGCTATCTGTTGTCAAGCAGAAGTAAACAACCATTTCTTCGTCACTGAGTGAAAGAGTATGGTACAAAAAATTGTTGAATTTGAAAATGTCCCACTTGGGATCTCAAAATATTTGAAATGAGGGAGGATGATAGAGAATAAGAAAGGAACGTTGCTATAGGTAGACAGTATAATTTTTTACATGGTTTTGTTTTTAGATTTATATAAAAAAACCTTCCGCAAAAATATGTGCATTGCAATTACGACCAATCAGACGATCCAGAACAACGACGCAGCCACGAACTTATAAAAAGTAATAGCAACGTTGTAAATATAAATTCGAACGTTAAAATAAAAACTAAATACAGTAGTAGATATGATTTGTCAACCGCACCAGGACACCGTGACCGGAGCGGCCCGTCCTGTAATGGAATGTTTGACAAATGATACCGCTGCATCGCTAATGATGGGCGACGGGGAACTTATTAAAGCGAGCTTAGACCGGGACAGTGACCGCTGAAGGTGGCTCTTGGGTGGCTACCATTGAAGCATAGATTCATTATTCATTCCAATACATTAATACACCGGAAAAAAAAAGTTATTAAGTAATATGTAATTTATTAGGATCAAAGATTTTTTTTATATAACTTTCATGTTTAAAAGTTCCAATCGATGACCAACTTATAGTACTATTACTATACATTTTTATAGTTATATAGAATAGTGGCTGACCGCGGACCGTCAGTTTTTGATCTATTGTAGGATGGTCTACAAATACGGACGAAGCCTATTCTCTCTTCTCTCACTCTCCCACGTCATATTTGAAAGGAAACATTGACGCTAACAGAATATTTTCTTCCTAGCATTATGAAGGCGGACACAAAACGCTTTGTAGCAATGCGCGGTATATAAAAAACAAAAAGACACGTCCGATGGTGAAAGAACGAGAGCTGTTAACACCTGTCGGTGTAATAATGTATATAATAATGAAATATATAAATTACTTACTATTAAAATTATAATCAGAAATCGTCATCCATTGTTTTACATTTGTTAATATCTTTCCGAAAAATAGTTCCAATAATATTTTGAATACGTGTTATTCCATTTAAGATTACATTTTATGAGTTTTGTGTGCATCTATCACAAAACTAAACAGCACGAAGTCTTAAAATAATTATTTAAAAATTAAATTGAACTTTTAATTTATTGTCACTAAATCACTGATTGTCATGAAAAAGTGACATTTGAATCTCAAAAGTTATTAAAAAATAATGCACGACACAGCTAAAAGTAATTATTGTCAAGAAAATCGTAATAAATATATTAAATATTGTTGTCAAAAATATTTTACTGTAATTGTGTTCTTTAGTGGTAAATTTTATCATATAGCATCATTTCCACACGTAGATCAAATGTAGTGAAATTCAGCGAGCTTGTCGATTGTTTTCAAGGATCCAAAGGGATGTATATTTCATGGCGTCTACTTCTCCCCCGACGACGATGATTACGTACTTTTTGGGGAATAAATCAGAGATAGTAGTTTTTAATTACGTTGCCGCCAATAACGACCGCGCGACGCTCTCTGCAGCCGATACTTATGTTAATTTATATAAAAGCTACCGCATTGATATTTCCTTTTGTCATTTGCCCAATGGGTAATATGGAGAAGGATTTTTTTTTCAAATGTAGCAAAAAGTTAATAAGATTCTCTTCTATAACTTTTATGTTGTTTAATAAGTCAGATAAAAATAAGAATTCCGAGGATGTATATATTTCAATCACTTGTAATATGAATAAAAAATCATAAAGAATGTGTCTTTACTAACATATTCATAGTATATAAAAGGTATCATAACATATATGAAGTTATCTGCCCCTTTAAGACTCGAATATTATAAAATGTGTTTAGAAAATATATTCTTGTAATTTATTTACAGCTCTTAAATGTGGTAGGTGCAAACTAAAAATTAAATCATTTAAATTAGGTACTAGCCCGCGTCCGTACCTCTAAAAAATTAAAAAAATTAGATTCGATTACAAGATAGTAAACGAAATCAACTTATATTTATTAATAAAATATGACAATGTGATAAATAGCATATTTTATAATTTCATCTAATATTATCATGAACACCGCAAATTTGTGAGAAGAATTAAAAGATAATTCTCTCTGCCATTTGTTTGCCAACAAGCCAGCGTCGACTGTAATCCGATAATAACATTTAAATAAATTTTATAGCATGAATCAATTTTTAATGCACTAAAGAAAATGGTTTATTGTGTTATATTACGGAACAAGCCCCGTCCACACTTGTCGAGCTGCGGCAGCTTGTAGTCGGATGACTTGCAGATCGCCGAAGGTCTGACGATGATGTATGTTAGGCCTGGGTAATGAGAGCCGGGAACTGTCGGCGCGGTAAGGGCTTCTCCGACCCACCCCACCACCTTCGGATTTTTCATCGACGATCCATTTATTCCAGTGGCATTCTTTACTCATACACATTGTGTCGACTAGTGAACGTACGATTCATTGAGAACGTCTGTAACAGAAAATGTATCAGAAGCGACTACTGGGGTTAGCTACTTAAATTAGCTTCATAAGATGTTAAAATTTCATGACATATTTTTAAAGCTGTATTTGAAATAACTTTTTTTTGATACATAACAATGTTGGCATATCAGGAAAAGGGAGGTTTTCTGTAAAAACGTATATGTTATAGACAAATATTACACCATTTCGTGTTTTCGTTTTTAGTAGGCGATGTAGAAAATTCGATCAGAATACACCATGCAAATAATAATTTGGTACAGCTCGAAATTTGTCATTATTTCTTCGGGGTCCATACTTAGCCCTCTATTAGTTTTTACTGGTACTTTGCATACGCTTTATTAAATATATTTTTTGGAGTACGATACCTAAATAGGTAATAGAACACAATACAGTACAATTCTAAATAGAATTGTCTCTTAAACGATTAAAAAATTATTGAAATCGAAACACTGTAAAATATTAGTGAATTAACAAATGTGTGTCGAATTCGGAACTTTCTGTTCATCAATGAAAAAAAAAATATTGCGGTGTTATACTGTTAAGCATCCTACAAAAACAACTGATTTATACCGTATCCAAAGATGAGCCTGTTGGGCAAGTCCAGACACCGTTTTTTTTTTACGTGGGGTAAATGCCTTCGCATATCTGCCTTCGCGGGGGCAAAGGCAGATTATGTCGGACTTGCACCGATTAAAACCCCCTCGATGTTCTATCTGCGGCGCTTTACGGTAGGGTCACGGGAACGCTTTCGCACACCTGCGCAACCCCACCAGCGCTGGCCGCAATGAGCAGTCCGTCCCCAGAGGAGAGGTAAAAGTCACCTATTCCCTCATGGTAAGGCGCGCTAACACAGATAGCGCGCCTTCCTCTCTGACCTCTTACGGTCAAATGGGCAACGGATCCCCCAGAGTCCGTCACCCAGAGGCCATGAGAGCCAAGGTCTTAGGCTCCGCCGCAAAATGTAATTCGGCCGCGAAAGATAGGGTTACCCCTTCTCCCCCGCAGCCCCACCGCCGCAGCACCTGCGGTGCGACACCACTTAGTCGCGGAGGATAGTGAGAGCGGCAACGTAACACCGACACTCCTCTTCCTCCGCGACTCCATCACGGCCGGAAGGGCAGTGAATGCACGCTGCCCCCGCAGCCCCTTGACACACATCCGTGGCAGGCTCCCCAAGCCCGCTTGGAGTAGCCTGATCGTTCCAGCCTTACTTCTCGGAACTGCAGAGTGGGGGTTCCTCTTCACTTCACCGTGGGTGACTAAGCCACGGTTAGTAAGCTTCTCCGCCACGACAAGGCGAGAACCCGTTGAGGGAAGTCCAGACACCCAAATACGTGTGTATTTACGTATTTGAGTGTCTAGGCTTGCTCCAATTTGTATATAATATAACAATATTATGATAGAATTATTTTACTTTTTATCTTTGCGTTAGTATCAAGACTGTACTAATTCGTATTAATATTAATTTATATTATTGGTTAGATAGGACCTGCAGGGCGTTTCGATTTATATGATGGTGTCGCCACTACCTATAACTTCTGTATCCTATAAATTATTATGAGTGTATCTTACAACTTACTATCAATATAAACAATAACTGTAGACTGCATCTACCGATTATTCGATTAAGTTTTTTACATGCATTGTAAAAGCACTATCATCGCGGTCCTGAGCCATGGGCGAGCTACCACCATTAAGTCTATTCGATGACTCCGATAAATGAAGATCTGATTGGCATCGATACGTGCAGCTTCCATTTGAAAGTTCATTAGGGTACAGTGCCTGAATTCGTATGATGACGCCGGAAGATATGGAGAAGTATTACATATAAAACTATTTAATTAAAATTTCAAGTATAAGGAATTAAAATCATAGGTTGTCATTTTATTTTAAAATGTTATTGTTTAAAACCTGTGTCGTTTATAATGAATCAATTATTATTAAGGAACCTTAAAAGTAAGTAAATATGTTTAATATATCCTGTATAACCTTATACATGTATATTTATACCTTATGATATTATATAGTACTTAATTTATTGCACGCAATATATACAAAACCAAATCAAAGAAAAAGGGTTTAAGGAATAACCGTATTGCATAAAGGAAACTCTTATAAATACATATAGATAACCAGTAAATTTATAATAAAAGAATTAAGAAAATTATATTTATTACTATTTGGAATAAGTAACACAGTATAATACCAATTTATATAAATCCTAATAACAATTTTTATTAAAAAATGATAAATATACAGAAAATTATATTTGAAAAAATAATCACTTTTTTGTTCCCCATTCATAGGGCTGAAATTTATACTACTCTAGATAATATATGAAAATAACGATGCTTCACATAAACTAGTTCGATGTTTACTATTAACCACCAAAATCTTTCTAACTGGTCCCTGTAAAAACTTTTGAGTGGTTATCAATGAAAATGAGAACAAATTTATGTGTCGAAATGGGAACTAATTCTCGGTTAATTTTTTTTTTAAACCGTGATGGGCTAACGTTTGGCTTCAAGTTCCCCTAATGTTATGTGACAATGAGGCCGTAGATGGTAAAGCGTATTCGCCCAGAATAGGTCGGGCTTTCTCACGTATGACTGCCGGAACACATCAATGCTGTTATTTAAGCAGATTGATATTGAGGGTGGTACCTAGCCAGGCAAGTTTGAACACTACCATCATCTAGACTCCACTACTCCTGTGGGGCCCGGCAATCGGACCCGGGACTTCCGCGTTACAACGCAAGCGGTTGCACCACTGCGCCACGGAGGCAGTCAAAATTATTTTGCACATGCCTTCTCCGTACCATGCGTTGTTCCGTTTTAGTTCCCATTAGTAGCCGACGCCCTCGCGGTTAACGATTGACTCGGCCTTTGTGGACGACTTCTTCCACGGCTGTCGTTAATGGAGATTTTTCTGATACGGGTCCATAGTGTCAAACATGCGCCCCCTTACTGTCAATTCACCGGCATCAAAGTCCCGCGCCGGTATCGTGGTAAAAAAGTTAACGCTAGCCGTGACTGCTGTCAATACAACGAGTTCATAACAAACGTGAAGTGCCACGAGCGGCAATATGAGAAGTAAGAGGTGAGGAACGAGGAAAGTCATTGATGATTAATAAAATAAAAATTGTTATCACTGCTTCATTTCATTTTTACAACCATTAGTGGGGGGTTATCCGAGTCTCGTGCAAATTGCTGTACTGATTATACAACGTACACTGTACAAAACATTCAACTATTCGTACTCTGTTCATGTTTATTACATGGCAGTTAACAATTTCGTCAACGGATGTCAAATTAATTAATAAATATATTTATGACAGCATTATGAAAAAAGGTATGAAATAATGTTGGCAACATTGTTTCAAATAACATGAGAGCGAAAGTATTCTGGACGAGCACGCTTCACTATCTACGGCTTTATTATCACTTAACGTCATGTGACATTATGGTCAATATCAACCGACTATTGATAAAAAAAAATATTAAAATTTGTCAAAATGTCCCCATTTAATCCTATGGGGCACGGAATCTTAAAAAATAAACCCAAGTTGCTTAGAAAAATTTAAATGGTTCAATATATAGCATAATTGGAATATCTTTATAACGATGAAGATATACAGTAATATAAAATATATAAATAATTTAATTCTAAATAGCTCCATCGTGCCTTATTACGCATCAAAAAGAAGGGATGTTTTTAAAACAATAAGTCTAAGACAATATTGTCAAAATCATAAAAATTCCCATTCCAATTAGCTTGTGTTAGATGATGGTTTGCAATGTTGTCATGGCAGATTCATAGCGAGCTCTTATTGGCGGTTAAATTACATATACCGTTACGACCCGAGTACGTAACTTTATCGCGTCAATTTTATTTTTCTTTTCACTTATTTCCTGTTACATTACAGACTATTAAGAGAAAGTCCGATTTCACCGACATCCGTCGGCCGTTGTCACATGATAATCCGGCGGAACGGTGCCGATGTCGCATCGACAACTATCGGAACGTGCCGCGACCAATCGTCGTCCGCCATATTGAAATTTAGGCAACGAACGCATAAGAGTGTACAGTTAGAATCGATCATTACGTACGGAGGTCACGAGAAGAGGTCTTTACGGAAAACGGATCGAATATAATAATAAATTTTGGAACTTATCTAACAGGTACATTAATGCTGATATTTTGAGAGATTGAACTGTCGGAGGTCAATAATATTCATATCGATTCAGACATGTAACCTTAATTGCACATGATATTAAGTGCCAAGGGGGTCGATGATGTTCGATTTCGCCTAGTATACTCTGACTCTCATACAACTGTACTATAGGTCACTATAGCAAAGCAATGCTGTTGACTGTAGGTTAAATAATGCGTGGGTGCCAGCCAGACGATCTATATCCATTCCAATTCTACTTATGTGACCTAATATATCTATATATCTATAATATCCTAATATATCTATAATATCC
>DWQX01003567.1:0-17403 GCA_018245475.1 Pharmacophagus antenor
ATATATATTTTATATATATTTTTTATATATTATGGCTCGCCTATATTTATTAAATAAAAGAGGAACTTATTGATGCGATGTGAATGAGTAAATCTATTATTTTAGTTTATTTAAAATTGAAAATATAACGTGTCCACAATTTTTCATTTCAATCAAGTTTGAGTGAAAAAAAAGTAAACTAAATATATTAAAAAGAAATTTGAAAATCTGTGAAAATCAAGTGACAACTGTATTTATTATTCGCCATTACGTTATATACATTACCGTATTAACAAAAGGAGTACTATTTTTCTTAATAATAATTAAGATGTGCTGTTTTCGTTTATTGTTTTATTTTGTATACGAAAGAACTAGACGAATAGAACGCAGACCTGAATGTAAGGAAGGGTTATGCGATTTTATTCAATAAAACCCTATCGTTCGGGTCCTTCAGTGCATTACGAGGGGTCTCAAAATCTAAGCGAATTCACCGGTTTGCATCTGCACTGTATGTAAGCGCGTCTTTGCTGTCCATCTGAGGCTACTTGTTAAGGCACCTATAAAATTGCACATCCGCGTCTGTGACTATTGGCCTACCTGCAAAAGAGACCTAATACGGATGGTGCATAACTTTTGAAGAAATAATAAAAGTAAAATAATATTTATTAAAAAAATATATAGTGTGGATTTTAAATATTATAATTCTGAATAAAAGTCTACGTGTTTTAGCAATGCAATATTCTCGGACAGGGTTTATCTATCGTTTCCCGTAAGCAGATGTCGAGCAATAACGTCTCCCTTTTCAAGCGCACATTGGCGCACTCTCGTAACATTAAAGCAATTCACTTATTTGAAATGCTTTGTTCATGGTTTACTTATAACTAGTGATATCCAGCGTAAAAACAGGTTTTTCCTTATTATCTGGTAATTCACATCTTTGATTAGTGTAAAATGTTTTTAAAAACAGTATTGGATTCAAATTTGCAGGTAATTAGACTGCGAACTAGTTAATTATGTTTGTTGTGCGTAAAATTACAAGATAGATATATCACAGGAAAAAACAGAAAAGTCGTTTTCAAAAAAAGCTTATAAAATTATCAGATATTACAGATTAAATTATCTAAGTTGAGAAGTTTTTACATTCCTGTATAAACTTCCATATCCTAATGTTCATAATCTGTTATTGTTTTATTTCCACAATTCTAAAATTACTTTATCCCTTTCCCTGATTCTCTATTAGTATATATATCAAAATTCGTTAAATTAGTTTAACGTTTGATCCTTAAATAATAAAGAGATACAACTTTTCCATTAATAATATATAGCTTTTTTCTAAGCATTTGTTTTTAAAAATATATACTTTTAAATTATAATAAATTGTATAGTAGGGTTTGCGTAGAAATAAGTTAATAACTAAATTTTTTTAGCGGCACAAAGTTTTTTACGAAATGTACTATTTAATAAAAATACTGTTTTCGAAATTTGTGACTTGTTTAACGCTGCTCACGTAGCAAGCTATGATTACTTTATTCTTTATTTGCTTTTACCAAGAGTAATAATTTTCTCAAATCATTTTTTTATTTTGTACGCCTTATATGGTGGCTATCTCGTAGGATTATTAGCAGAATATTCTACATATCATTTAGGTCGTCTGTATTTTAAGGTTTTCAGTGAAAATGCAAAAATAGTGTTCCACCTGTAAGTGCATATTAATGCATATTTGGTGCAGGTCACTTTTGATTTAAAATTAAAATGAAATCGTTTCTGATATGATTAAATTATAAGGATAGTTTTTTTCATTATCTTTGATATAATTTTTACATTATATTATGTATGAAACAAAACGAGATACTTTTATTTTTTCGTTAATGATAAATTATAGGTTCGATTAAAACGTTTGAATGGGAAATTGATAATTTAGTCGTCAGTTTAATTAAGTAGAGCATCATTCAGTTGAGCGTCGATCCTAACCTATTTCTATTGACTACTGTGCAATGACGGCTCTAATTAAAAACGTTAACCACAGTTTGTTCAAGTCATAGTGCTTTAAGATTAAATTGGCTTTTTTTTATTTTAATATCTTTTGGTGAATAAGGTGATATACACCAGTAAATTTATATACATTGCTAGTTATTATTTAGCTGCTAATGACGAATAAGAATATATAAATTATAACATGATGAAGCGAAAGAAAGATGTTGGCTATATATTTCAATAATATTGGCCTAATATTTTTTCTTTTCACTAAAAATTGAAACCGCAGTAAAGATTTTTTTCTTAGAGACTTGAGGACTATAGTTGTATTTAAATGAATTCTATAATTGTTTGTCATTGATATATTTAATAACAAATAAACAATAAATTTAGATATATTTGTACAAAAAAACATGATAACATTGTAACCATACAATGTTGTTATTGTATATAATATATGTTATAAGTTAGGATTTTTAAGAAAAAGCATTGACTACAGACAGCTAGAGTATTTTGCTTTAGCACGCTTCGTTATGTACGACCTCATTGTCACATAACATGATCTGGCAATTGACGTCAAGTATTAGCTTATAGCCGATAAAAAATATTAATTCCTGTCGATTGCATAGCATACATTTCGTTTTTTGTATGTGTGTGAATATACTGTAGAAATTAAAAAAAAACATTTGTAACGATATATAATTCAATATTACACGATGAAATATTAAAGAAACTTAATGAATAAAATCAATCGAATTTCCCGTCTGCCTTGCACACTCCATGCCATTAACTAGTGATTCCTGATTGATATAGAAATTATATAACTGAAAATAAAAACAATTTTATAATTAATCGGAAAATTTATGAAAAATATTTTGAAATAATATTTTTCCTATTGTTATTAATAGTATCTACTCGTAATAACTATGTGAGCGAAATCACAATCCAATTATGGTATATGTATGGGTTAGATTTTGGAAATAATGGAAGAATTATAATACAGAAAATAAATGATACGATTTTGTATTTGTACTAAGTAGAAGTTTGAAATAAATTCCTCAACAGATAAAGCTATCGATGGTCCGTTTATCAACGAATGTGTGACTGAATAACAATTGAATTGAGATAATCATATGTATTATTGGCGAAGTTATTTGTAAGATATATAATAATTTTTATGTAAAGAATTTTTTTGTTGTCCAGTAACATAAGTATAAGAAGCAGTTTTAAATTTACTAATTATATTTCATGGTCTATACTAATTGAGTCGAATAGTAATGAGATATTTTTATACACGGGTTGTAAATTTCGTCGTAAAGCATTGGACGTTTATGACTTGCACTAAATATAGTTGACAACAGAAGTTTGCATTTATAAACAAAAAAAAAAATAGTTTTTAATATAGATAAAATACCCTTTTTTTACAAACCAAAAATAATAAAAAATTTTATTATTTTGAAATGACATTACATAACAACATTATTATAAATTTGTAATCTAATTTCGTACGAAAAGCGGACTTATTTAAGCTTTTTTAATTCATATATTTTATTTTTTTGTTAAAACTAATGAACTCTAAGAAGACTTTACTGCAGTTTAAAAATCAACGTGATAAAGTCGAGATATAGGCAAATTACACTTAACAGTTTTCGCAGAATAGAAAATGGGTGCAGTTTTTGCTACACAAGAAAATTATTTTATTAATTATGTCTGTTATTGTAATGTTTAGAGTGATTTTAAGACAATTATTTCTTGGCCCTGAACACTAAATTTTCTCTGTAATAAATTTGGAGAAGTTTAAAATAACGATAGTGTAAATAAAATCTCTGTACGTGTGTCGGTTTTATGCATGAAATGGTCGAAAAAAAAATCTATTCAAACTCTTTTAGACTTAATAATATATTCTCTAGAGGATTTTTTACTTTTGGCAAGGCAATGTAACGTTTCCGAGCCAAGTTGTCGCATTTTCTTAAATTAAAAAGTATCTATTGTCTTTCTTAATAATTTAATTGTACTTGTTATCACTGAAATGGCACCGAAAATATTTGCGTTTTAGGTATTACGTTTTAATATATTGATTGCGGAACTCTATTAATTACTGACTTAACTACATAAAACAATAAGTTAAAGTATCGACGGTTTAACATAGCGCCGTCGAACGCACATCTGCTGAAGATTCTATGTGTAGTGGCGAAACGCGTTAACATTGTAATTTAGTCGTAATATTTGCGATTAAAAAAGCGGAAATTATCATTTTTTTTTATTAAAACATTCATTTATGGTCTACAAATAAATCAATATTAAAAAGTTTAGTCTTGCATTGATATTTCTATTTTTACTAATGACCAACCAAAAACCAACATAAAATTATTATTACATATAAATGAAAATTTTAGACACTGATATCTTATTCATTGTAGTAAAAAAATTATTACATTATTTTACTTTTTACTTCGTACAGTTTTTTTCCAATTAGTCTTAATGATTTAAATTATGTTATTTTTTATACCGTAATATTTATTATTATTTAATTGTTCCATCGTCGCACAAAATATATAAAATATTATTATCTATTCGGTATTTTGTGTTTTTTGCGATGAATAATGAATACGCAGAAATACGCAAGAAAGCTCTACGACGAATATTAAAAAGAAATGTACAAAAATAACTGAGCTTGTTAAATGTCACTGAGAATTTTCACGCATGTCTATTCCATGTGCGTTAACATTTTATGAGAGAAACATTTTGGCGAGGGATGAGATTAAAATAAATGTACAAACATAATACAATATTAAATTAAGGCATAGTAAATCAAATACTTTACGTATTATCTTTATTCTTACAGTTTTAACGCAATAATGTTGATTATGAAAATGGGTTTTCTAGCTTTTCTTGTATTTTGATTAATTTTTTCTTACCTCAGCATCATTTAAAATAATTTAATGTATATTTGAAAGAGCGCGCACTAATCAAGAAGTTACAACTCGCCATTTATTAGATGTCTATTCGCTTTTTGACCAAGTACATTTGCTAATCACGTGGTATGATTTATACCATATAAAAAAATAAACTTTGTCACATTACTTTATCGGAAAACACATTTTAGCATGTCGTAGTTTTTTTTTGTAGGAAGATTAGGCAAACGAGCAATCGGTTCACCTGATGGAAAGTGATCACCGCTGCCTATAAACAGCCGTAATACTCGGGGAGTGGCAACAGCATTGCCGACCCCATTCAGTTGACAAGTTTAATTATTTCAAATATGTGTATTGACTGGTAACGCTTTACTAAGCAGACGTTTAAATCTAAATAGAAGCTGCTTCTTTGTGCTTTTACTTCAGCTTACGTTTACATGCCTCAACGAACATGATATATCGATTTCCTTTGTTCCGTCTCTTTTTTGGGATATTTTAAGTAGAGAACGACTTGCAGTAAATCTAGGTTCTAATTTTGCGAAATCCTTTTGTCCACAAATAAGACTTCTATCGTTAGGGTTCAGACTTCGTAAAAGAAGAGATCGAAAAGATGTATTTAATTAGTGATGCATGTATTATTAATGTGTTAATTAATGGAGTAGTTGTGTCGTTGTACGAGTTGTATTTGTAGTTTTACGAGTAAGTGTAAAGATTCAATAATGTTCAGAAAAACCATTCACTTATGTTTAATTTCTCTTAGATTGTTCTCCTATTTCTCTACATATTATAATATAATAGAGTGAAAAGAAATCCATATCCTTTTATTGACACATAAACATGTTCAGTAATAAGATTGTGTCAGGTATTCTGCCGTTTTTAAGCCTAGTTAAGAATATTAATGCGTAGAAATAACAGCGAAAAGTCTCTTCTTAAGTAATCTTGATCCCTCTGGCCCTTATCCAGATTATATCGGTCTCGGCTACCTGACATTACGTAAGAAACTTGATTTTACATTAAGGACCTTTTTACCTTCGCAATGTAGAGAAAATACTGTTTTGTAGATAAGATTTTTTTTAAATAGACACTTGCCTAAGTTTTCATTGAGTCGTGAGGGTTTTTATTTTACGTGAATGATTTTCCGTTATTATTATATAATTGTAACGTAGAACTGTTTTATTGAAGTTCCACTTCGTTTCAGTGTTTTTGGTATAAGTAAGATGAAGCCTGTAAGAAAGGTGTTAAAGTTTAGGCTGTGTGCTAGTTATATTTAGCATTAGTTATTCATATTAAAGTGCTAAAAAGTTACAATACAATTGTTGGTATTTATGTAATAACACCGATATTTACAGTTACTATCCCTCACACGCTCGCTTCTCTGGACGTGGTAGTTTTTATGACTAATGTTAAATTTAAATATGTATTTAAATTTTCCACTCCATCGAATCAGAGAACAAAGATTAATTGAAATTTGAACTTCCACCCTTTCTCCCTTTAGGAAAGAAAATTCAAAAACTCTTAGTGGGGCATTGACGCATCACAACGAACGCACCGTTCATATTTTATGTCTCTAGGATCAGCATTTAGGCTGTTCGTTGATTTACTCATATAGGTCAGTTAGCGAATCACACAGGACTTTGAATTTTTATGTATCAAAATGACACAGCAAGCTAAATTGTCGGGATAGGCGTAGTTTTTATAATAAAAACCCGAAAGATATTTTGGATCTGCTCTTGCATAGATATAAAAAATATCAGAAATTTTTTGGTTATTACTTTGTTGAAGACGATTTTAATGACAAACATCAATTCAATTCAAAAAAAATTCAAAAGGAATTGTGATTTGCTTCAATTTAACGAAAGGAAAAATGTAAATCATCAATAATATTCAAAAGAGTGTCTTCGAGTTTCTTGTCTGGTTTTTCTCTGGAGAATTTAATTCTTAGAAACGGAGTTACAATTATTTTGACCATTCAGAAGCGCCTCTGAAAGCCTAATTGAATAAAATATTTTTTTTAAATTTTAATTTGAGTCAACCGGACTGTGTAATATACATTTTAAGAAAGAACGTTAGTGAGGTCCTTTCAAAGTATAACTGTATCATTTTGTGAACAATTTTTTATTTACAATTTGTGATCGACATTGTCGGTTCGCAAAAGTACATAAGTATGGACGGAAATAATGTTAAGTTGTTAAGATATTCATTACTTTTTATCATCACCATCATCATGGTAAGATAGAGGTTCATTGCTGCACATAGGCCTCGAAACTTGTTATGAAGCAATTACTGTCTTCATGTAAAAATATTTCACAATGAGGAACGGGTCTAGATATTCGAATTCACAAGTTTAGGTAAATAAGATACAGAAAAAGTTACTGATTACTTTTGATTTTTTTTTTGCTTATCCATATACAATCTTAAGGTGTGGAGTTGTTTACATAACCCAGTTTATGACATGGTGTAATTTAAAATGTCATCGTGTCTGAATAACTTAATTTACTACATAATAACACACCTGACGTATTTTGTTTTTCATTACATTCACTGTTTGTATATAAATTACAATAAATTGAATAATGTCAGAATATATGTCGCAAGAGGAGAAAAAGGAAGAATATTTTTTTTCATGCTTGTGCAGTTATGGTAGAGATTAAAAAATATATACCTATTAAAAATGACTAACGCAAAGGCGTAACGGTGATGCTATGGGTAACAAAATATTAACAGACATCTATATATTATAAGTATACAGTGAAAAGATTTTTATATGAGTGACAATTACAGTGTAACATATTACCAAAGGGAATGTTTAAACTTCTATTTTTAAATTTGTTAGTTTCTACAAGATGCGTCGATTGCAACTCTATTGTTTCGTCGTGCATTAGTATTTTATGGTTTAACGTATAAATTAATTATATTTGTACACTCTAATTAATTGAG
Organism: Pharmacophagus antenor; assembly: GCA_018245475.1. NCBI lineage: Eukaryota > Metazoa > Arthropoda > Insecta > Lepidoptera > Papilionidae > Pharmacophagus > Pharmacophagus antenor. The sequence goes on from DWQX01003567.1 coordinate 7,806, forward strand.
TTTTGCTGTTAGCACCGTTGTAACAGAAGGCCTGTATCAAACATGCTGGCGGTAAGATTAATTAAAACAAAACATGGTTCGCCACAGTAATCGAGCTCCACCTGTCTTTTCTTGGTCTGGAGCTTATTAAAGAATAATCTTTAATGAAAATCAATTAAAGTAATTCTATACTTATTTAAATAAAATAAGGAATAAGTGAATTAATTTTATGAAATACGTTAATTTGATATATTTTTTTCTTCTCAGTATTTTTAATGTTATTAATTGTCGATTATTTTGTTTAAATTTATTATTTATTTTATTTCGTGAAAAAACTTTTCAGAATTTGTAGGAAATGTAAAGAAATTTTCATTTTTACCTGTAAATTGTTATTTTTTTTTGTATATTGTTTACGATATTGCTACTTGTGTACCTATATCAATATAGGGGAGAAAGTACTTACACTGATAGTTGTTTTTTTATTACAAGGTCTCCGATCCCTCTCAGCCTCTCATCGGATTAAGTTCGATCATTGATAAATCCGGTCTGGTTAGTGAAGAAATTTATGTTACTAAAATTTTTACTTGTGAAAATTTGAAAAAATACCTTTGTCAAGAAGTGGTATAGGCTAGACAGTTCAGGAATAGTCTTAAGAAGTGTTTTACGTAAACTGGGAGTAGCTATTAGAGCGTTGCGTAGTAAGGGCAGCCCTTACAACGCAATGCTATCTTACCATGATGATGGTGATGATAAAAAGTAATGAATATCTTAACAACTTAACATTATTTCCGTCCATACTTATGTACTTTTGCGAACCGACAATGTCGATCACAAATTGTAAATAAAAATTTGTTCACAAAATGATACAGTTATACATTGAAAGGACCTCACTAACGTTCTTTCTTAAAATGTATATTACAGGGCAGCTCTTACAACGCAATGCTGTGTTCCGAACAGAGATTTCGCAATGCTTCTTATTGCTGATGGCGATCATCTTAAACGTTCTAATTGGGCCAAACTCTATTTTTACGTTGACTTCGTTGAGAAGATAACTTTTCGATTCAATATTTATGTCGTTTCTAATTAATGTGATAATGAAATGTGATAGTGGGTAAATTTTGGCCAAGGAGCAGCGTGTGGTCTAGTTAAACGAGTTCTAGTACATCAATCGGCAAATGAAGAATGAATGATTGCGTTGACCGCTCAACGACAGGTGGAAAGCATGCCTGTTTGTCACTATAGTTGTATAAACAAAATAACGGTGACTGAGAAAAAAAATCATGACAATGATTTAACTCTGAGCTTGTCTATACATGTGCATCAAGTGTCTACTTAACGATTATGCCGTCGAAATTTTTCTTTTTGCACCGAAGGTATTAAATATTTGATATAATAAAAACATTAAGAACTTGAAATCAAGATTCGTGCATGCTTCACTCATTAGACATTTAGTAGCAGTATTTGCTGTTATTTAGAGAGGCGTGATTCTTTTTCTGATGAGAAATAGCGCGAATAGTTGAGGCAGCTATTTTTAATTAAAACGTGGTAAATGTCAGTGATTTAGTACAGAAGAATAGCTTTTCAACTTTCTAAGATGTAAGATTTGCTTATAGTTCAGAATTTCAATGATGTTTAAAGGTATATTAAAGTGATATTAATGTAGGTTATTATTCAAGTAGGTCTAGATGATGAATCTGTACTAGCCGGGGCATTATGAATAATGAAAGTTAGGCCTCGTATGAAGAGGGTCACATGGAATGATGTGATTAATATTATATCGCAACACAAAAACACAGGGTTACGGCGACGTTTGCAGTATCTATTTGAATACTGTATAACAATTGTAAATAAACTAGAGGGAACGAGAATTTAGTTGGCTGTGTTGATTTATAAAAATGCTGCTGAATCGGATTTTAAATTATGTTTAATTTTCCCTTACATTTATTAATTTTTTATTAAAGTTATCTGAGAAATTTGTGGTAATACATATGTTATCAGATACTCTATACTCGTCAAAAATATTTTTACTTCGAACTATTTGTACATACGTACAACGTGTAGAAACAAAATAAATATATAGCATTTATTTATTTTTTTGATCAGAAAGATTTATTTTTGGGTTGATTTATTTAAATGCTAAAAGAAATATTATATCTGTTTATTGGTTATCTATATCTTTATGCAGTCGACTGTAAAATCTGTCATTTGATATCTATATGATTTAAATAAATACATAAATATTGTTTAATTTCCGTAGAATTAGGTCTTGTTTATAGAACAAGTATATACTTAAATGCAATCATAAATTGATCATAAGGTCATTCAACATTGACTTTCATAAACTTTTAAAACAGGCTTGTAGTATTTATTTCACTATGTGCTGCTAATTAATAAAGTTGCGCAGCCCTGTTGTAGATACGAATGCTAATGAGACTTTAAGTTGTTCAAGTTTGGTCTTAGTCCACCTCAAGAATCTACGATAGAGTTTTGAAAATGGAACGGTTTACCATAATTGCTGAAAGTTAAGCCGGTTTCAGGGCAATTTTGTAAAAGTTAATTACATATTTTTCTATAATTGTGTAGGATTAATTTAAAACGGTATAAATTAAATTTGATATGAAATAGATAAAAATCTTCAAATGTTTTATTGAAATCATAAAATACTATCAACAAATTATTTTGATATCAGATGAAAAATAAACGTGGCACGAAGCGTATAAAAGATTTGTTAGCGGGTTAATGTTTACTAATTTTTCTGCATGAATATTTTATTTTACAGTGACAATATCCAAATCCGTAACATTTGACTGTGAAACAATTTGCCTTTTCGATGAAAACGTATAAAACGAAAATTAAATTGTGTAGTGTAGTAGAAATACGAAATAATAGCTTGTTGCGAAATCCCTCGTGGCGTGTGTCGGCGACAGGTGCGGCGTGCTAGCCACCCCCACTGTAACCCACTGCGTCACCATATCTCTGGAAACAATAATATTGTGTTGGTGCAGTCTGTATAAATTGTTCATTTTCTATGCGGAATAAACATGAGTATGAACAATAAGAACACCTCACTTCATGACGTTTTCATTATCGCAAATATATCCAAATTTTAGTACGACGGTAAATTATTAGAAAGACACAGTTTGATTTTTTTTGATTTTGTACTATAGTATTTTTTATAGGAAATATTTTTTTTTTTAGTTTCTTGTGAATGTACTTTTGGAAAAATTTCTAATATATACATAAATATAAGTTATGATATAACGTAATTTCGTGATCTGTCTTGATCGGTTTATGCTTTACGTTTTATAAATAGAACTTGGAATATTATTAGATTTTTTTAATTAATACTATAATTGATTTTATAATGTGTACATGTAAATAACTTTTGCTATCCTAAAATATTAATTCAGGTGATTAAGCAATACAGTTCTGAGTACCTAGAATTTGTTATAAAATGTTAAGCAGTTGTTATACGAACTCAAGTAAGGATTCAATATTTTCGTAACATACACTATTAACTATTATTTTTTTATTGGTTATGGGCTAACAGCCTTCATTTTACCTGTCATTAAATGATAATAGGCCATAGATAGTGAAGCGTGTTCGATTAGAATACATCTGGCTCTCACCTATATGACTGTGTTTCCCAACAATGTTGTTATGGCGAGCAGAGTGACATTAAGGGAGGTAGCTAGCCATGCATGTTCGAAAAACCCTACCATCAATCAAACTCCACTAATTATTTGACACGGAAATCGATCCCAGCACTATCGCGTTACAATGTAAGAGGGTAAACCAGTGCGCCATAGAGGCAGTTAATTATACATTAAATAGAGAGAATCAAAACCAGATTACAAACTGACTAAATTATGGTAGTTTATAAATAGTATATTTCTTGCATTATTCCTATCGTAACAGATTTTGCTAGTTGTTAAGTATGCTTCTCAAATAATCAAAGTCTGCAAATTTATGACGCTGGGGAAATGACGCTGCAGATGCAAATTGTGAAGTCAGAAGTGTTATTTTCTTGACCTGGCGATTGAGCGTTTATTCACTCTTACGATTATAATTTGAATGTGCTGTGGATATTTTATAGTGTCTTGTTTAGTGGTACTTCGCTACTGAGCTAAACAAAGGACCACAAGTGAATAATAAAATTATTATTGAGTGTGGAACAAAATGTACTCATTATTACATTATATATGAAGTGTTGAAGTTTAGTCACGGGATTGATCTTATACAAAGTTTTCAAATACCGACCGTACTCACATCATTAGGTATATGGGAACTTTAAAAGTTTTGATATTCGTGGGCTTTACTTCGTTAGGGTATAAGTAAAGAAGAGTTTATGAAACTTATTAAATCGTTTTGACTAGTACAGAAGTTTGTCAATAGTATTATTGGAGTAGTAGTTTATATTTGCGTATGTAAATGGAAAATATGAACTAAAATCGGCATAATCGTGTTTACTGAGACTTTCTTCAAGGAAAAACTAAATAACAAAATTGTGAAATATAAAATTTACTTACAATGCAATGAATGTTACTTGCTTTTCTTCTAAATAAAATGAACTAATTTAGGTCAATAAATTGATCCACTGTTTCATTTATCTAGTTTAATTATGTCTTATGATTATTTATGCATTATGTCTTATCAGTACAACTACAGTTTAACTAAACTCGTAACTATGACATGTTTGAGAACGCAATGACATTGGTCAGCTGGGAATAAATAAACTTTTTATTCATTTATATGACTTCCAGAGGGGCACTTAAGAAAAGTTTCATAACTTGTTTAGCGAAAACGGAATACAAGCACTCGAGATGAAACTAGCAAAGAACACGACAGCGTTGTTTTTTTTTTTATAACTTTCTTACTGACTAATGGAACGTTTTATCTTTACTAATTAATTGCTTTCGTGGTTGTTCGCAAGCAGTCTTATCTTATTATTTTATGTGGAAGAAAAGAAACCAAATCCAAATGGATTTTTTGAGAGATATGTATATATGAGTTTATATTGAACCAGAAGTGAACGTCCAAGATTGTGCGAGTCGGTTTCACTGTGCGATATATTTTAGTAAATTCCTGATTTGAACGGAACAAAAATACGGTAGTGATGTACTTAAATATTAGGTTATGTATGTAAATAAGTTTGTTAAGAGTTCAATTTTAGATTTTTTTTTATTTTTATTGGTTAAGATAAAAATACAGAGTAAATAACTGTATCTAAACTATTTCTGCAAATTTGTTTGTTGATCTTATTACCATTGTTTAAAATATGTTTCACCATTTTTTTTTTGTGTCGTTAAGTTATTGTGCTACGTTTTAACGTCAGTAGTGGGTAATTTTTCATTGCATATCTAGATAGAACCAGCGAAAAATATAATATTTCACATTATCATACATCTTTGCACTTTCGAGTGGAGAGCGTAACTCACTAACACGTGAAACATTTGCGATAGAGATGCGAAATGGCTGCAGCTTATTGTTGGAGTGGCTTTGGGAATAATGTTAAATATTTATAGGTCTATATAACTTTTATATAATGATTTGCAATTCGAATCACGAATTACTACAACTAAGCTGTGGTTGGAATACTTTTTATTTATGCAAACTTTACAGCATTGTTATGACTTTTTTCTACATCTCAACTTTGTTGACCATCGGAATCCATATGTTCTAAGTTTGGCGTATAAAGCAGTAAAAAGGAAGGAAAAGAATATTTTGTTCGTATTTATATTGGCCATGCAACATTTTTCATGCACACCGGTATAAGATTAGTTTATCTTTTTAAGCTAATGTTAATATGCTGAATATATGACGGGTAAAGAAAAACAGAAAGACAGAAAATAAAGAAATTCATTCTGTTATTATAATATATAAATAAAATGCATAATATTATGTTTCAAATTTATCGGACTCAACTGAAATTTATAGTAAATTATAAAATTTACATTCTCTTCATGCACTATATACTTAGAACTGCATATCTTTTTAACTCTATTATTTTTTCCGTACAGTGAAAAATTTAATTTTAATTATTTTACATTTTTCATAAGTTGTAAAGAGGAGATAATTTAACTATCGATTGATCACAAAGTTACCATTTGTATTGACAACGATGTGTTAAATTTTGAACGGTTGAATCTCTAGTACTGTAAAAGTCTAAGTAAACGGATTGATTTCCATAGTAAGGTAAAAATCTCTTTGAACAATTCAAAGTAAGGTATAAAACCTAACTGTTGTATTTGGACGAGAGGTTTTGACACAAAAAGACAAAAAAAATAGCTTTAACGAAAGTCGTCCTTAAGACATGCAAATGGCGTATTAAAATTTCAAAAATTCTTTTTTCTATCACAGCTAATGTTTATTGATGGCGAGATAAAAGATATTCTGATTTTAACTTGTCCCATCTCAATGCTTAATAAAACAAAAAAAAAATGGTTTACAGTTTCCTCTGTAACACAGGGGTCCAGGGATAGTTTCCAAGGTGACATGAGTAATATAGTCAGAACGGTGATCAAGCCACCCTTGAGTCGCATGAAATAACACTAAAGTGTTTTCCAATTTGCATCGTGTCATTTATTTCGTTCATTCTCACTTCATATCAATAAGTACATTTATTTTATTGAAACTGTGGATCGTTTAATTCGATGACTTAAACATTTCGCGAAACAGACGAGATAGAAAAGGAATGTAAATTAATGAAACACCTTGCCGGTAAGAATACTAATGAGTTCTTTCAGTAGTAGCTTTAGTCCAAATGTCTTTGAAATTTTCCTCTCGAAGAACTTAATTTAAAACATGTGCTCTGAAGGATCTAAAAAGTATTTTTTTTTTATTATAGCTCCATTAAATATTCTTCTTTTTATTTACAATATATAACGGCTAGTCCGCTGGTCTGTTATTCAGTTTGTTAAAGAAGTTAAAATGATGGCGGTTATTTTTTCTGACAATTGGCTAATCTTTAACTTCAATTTTACACGATATTAATTGACAATAAGATCGTATACAGTGAAATGTGCTCGCCTTTAGGCGATTTATTTAGGCGATTAGCGCCTTTAGGCGCTATTTTAATAGACTCTGGTTCTCATATATACATATATGATCGCCTGAATTAACCGGGCGGGTTCGCAACAATCCTTTTTTTTTAAAAAGTGGTGGAAACAAATTTACGCGCGATGCCCCCTGGGGAAGTAAGGGCCTGTGTGGGACTAAAACCACCACGGTGTTCCGCCTCGTTCCGAGTCGCGGCGTCACGGGAACGCTAATCCGCATCCGGACTTCTCGATGCTCCCAAGGCGGAAGCGGGGCAAGGCGGCACGCCAGAACAGGTGACATGCCGCTGAAACCTCGGGGAACTCTTCAAAAAGTGGCAAACAGTCCCCACTGTCTGCCGTCCTGAGGTACCTGTTACGGGGGAAGGTAACGGGCGTTGTTCCTACGCCTTCGCCCCAACCTTTTGCAGCGCATGGGGTCGACTTGGGCGACCTCCTCGCACGCTCTCTCCGCCGACTCCTTACGCTCCAGCACCGCCTCGCAGAAGGCTGCCACCGCTTTTCACTCTCTCTCGCCTCCAAGCATCGCCACCACAACTGCCGGCAGTGATAAGTCAGGGTTCGCAACAACCCTGCTACTATCCAAATTTCTATACACGTGTGGCGTTGGAACCTAGAAATATCTGCGTTTCGAGGCAGTTGTTAGCAGTTGTGTCATGGAGCTAATTAAAGTATCCAGTATTTCTTAGCAGGGCTAACGTTGACCCTTTCTTGTTCGCTTGGAGGTAAGCCTCCAAGCGAACAAGAAAGGGTCAACGTTACTCATTATGTTTACACTGCAATTTCATTGTCATTAAATACTATTGACATTGTGATTAATTGTATTCCTATGTAGATTAAAATAAATATCTTATATTTAAATAGGAATCTGCTACATAAAAATTGAAGAAGAAGAAATAAATAATTAAATAAAGCTGATAGGTTTATTTAGTTTCTTAAAATGAAAGTTATAAAGCTGAAAAAAAAATTGTTTGTGTCCATAAATAATCATTTTCGCTAATATAACCTAGCAGCATAATACATCTAAAACAAATGAACTTAAAACATTAATTTCTTGATTTATTTACACCAAAACGTTAAAATCTTGCAATATACCTTTCCAATAATTGGTGTTATAAATATAACCTTAATTAAGTAAAGAAAAGCTCACCAAGAAACCACGAGGAAAGTTTTAATCCGGAAACTGAAAATTGCCAGTGAAACACGTTGACGTTGTGTTGTCGCAACTGCTATTTTTCATTATCTTATTGCATTTGTTTCAATTTCCTTTTTAATGTTAACTAAAGGAGTAACTCGGTACTGGCAAAGGTACTTCGGTCCTTGTTAAGTCTTCTAAATCTTTCATCTTTTTAATGATTTACCGATGGTTGAATGTTTTGAGAATAATTTAATATGTATTAATTACCATGATTGATATACGGACTTTTTTTGATAAATGATCGTGCACTCGTATCAAGTCAGTGATACCTGTCAATTGTTGAATTCATGAGACGTAGTTAAATAAGCAAATTATAATAGTCTAAATAACATTTTAAACTGGCTTAAAACAACAGACTATGAAAAGAAAAGAGTTCCCATTCAATGACACTTGGCATGCATTGGTTTGGTAATGTAGACTTAAATCGACTGGAAATAATAATAGCTTTTTAGCTTGGTTCCTGCCATATTCCATTAAGCAATTTCCAGTGACCTGAGGGTAAAATAAATATTTTATTCTATAATATTCTTTGTCATTCTCATTACACTTAAAAGACATCAGCAATTGTCTGATTTAAAAATAAAATATATTTTTAACACATTGCGCACGGCGCACTGCATGTTCTGTGCGCGCTTAATGGCTGCACACTTTCGCATGCTTAGCCAAAAATTGAAAGCGGTTACGTATGTTTTTATTTTGTATTGGGTATAATATTCACATAAGTAATTTTCGTTGCCGATTGATGAAAAAAAAAAGAAATCAAACTCAAGTTCTGTTTATAAAAAAGAATTTTTACATCAAATGAAAACGAGATCACTCGATTTTTTAAAAACAAGATTTCGCGTCTCTCTTACGCTATGTCAAGTTTTGAACTTAGTGTCAGAACTAAAATCAAAAATGTTTAAAATAGATTTATTTTAATAAATTTTAGGAAAATTTACTCTTATTTTTTTTATTTTCATTGATTAACGTTACATACGTTATGGGCAATTCTTTTGATGAATCTGGATGTAATGTCCCTTTTCCGATGTATAAGGTAAATACAGTTATGCTATATGATGATAATTGATAAAGATGTGATCTGTGATGCAATTCCTTTATATTCATTCCACCATCGGACGTCTAGATTCTAGATGCATAGCTGGTATACATCCTCGCATTTTATTGGAATGGTCCGCTTCGACGCATATAATGCGTAAAAGGATTGCAGAATGTAGTCGGCATGTGAATAAAAAGGTGTTATATCCAAGGGAGGATTGAATAGGTCCGCCTATGTTCTTATATTTTAGCAAATCTGAACCTATAATATTAATTTTCTGTAAATTATATCTAAAAATTAAAACATAAAAAAAAATTATAATAT